>BPLR01005925.1:0-72060 GCA_021605095.1 Caerostris extrusa
TTTAATTGTGTGATGCTAAGGTTTTAGAGAACAAGTTTTAAAAAAATAAATTATAAATTCTCAGTTCAATTTTAACTCAATATTTAATTTATAATGTTTGAATATAAATTTTTTGTGCGGTTAAGGTTTTAATGAACAGATTTAAAAACATAAATTATAATTTCTTAATTCAATTTTAACCCCCAGTATCAAATCGCCAACAAGGCACGGCACTCGTTCAGTAATTATTGTTAATAATAATAATACATTTTCTCTGATTTACACTCATGTCCATAAATTAAAGATAATGAAGTTCAGGCAAAGAAAGATAGAAGCAAAAACAAATTTGACTTATTTGATGTAAAAGTCTATTTATTAAACAAAAAGGTAAAGAGCAAAAAGATGCTATATGTTTGGCATAATTAATAAAAATTACGATTTTTACTCCCTGGAGCAAATTTAAAAGAACCTATCTACAAAAAACAGTATAACATGGTTAGTATGATGGTTAATATGGAGTATGTCTCCCGGACGATGCAATTCAGGCCTTACAACGCCTAGGCATGCTGAGTATCAAATTATCAATCTGATCTTGGGCAATATTACACCACTCATCAAGCAATGCCCTCCGCAGTTCCTGTTGACAGGTGGAAGGGGGTTGACGGGCTGCAATTCGTCGGCTGCATATCCACATGCTCTATGGATTCAAGTCCGGTGAGTATGCTGGCCAATCCTTACGGGTGATATCCTCCAATTGAAGGCATTCGTCTACAATGTTTGCATGGTGAGGGCGGGCGTTGTCATCCATAAACAGAAATTCAGCACCCATGGCCCTCGAAACAAACGTACATGTTGTTCCAGAATGACATCCCGATAGATGTGGCCTGTCATCGTTACACTCTGAACATGCAGCTCAGTTCTGGAACCAAGAATAATTCCTCCCCAAACGAGCCATCTTGCACCACCGTAACGGTGTCGTTCAATGGTGTTCTCTTGGAGGTAACGGGTACCTGGCGCTCTCTATATGAAAGTCCGGCGAGAATCAGACTGCAAACTAAACCGGACTCGTCGGAAAACATCACACAAGACCACTGTTGGGTGTCCCACAATGCATGCTCTCTACTCCAGGTTAATCGCAGGCGACAGTGAGTTGTGGTAAGTGGAACACATCTGACAGGCCTACTAGCATATAGACCAATGTGCCCTAAGCGTCTGTACACGGTCTGCTTTGAAACTGTCGTACCGGTAGTTGAAGAGACAGGTCTGATGCTGTGCTGCGTCTGTTTCTTTTGGCAGTAACTGCTAAATACCGGTCCTCATTCGGCGTTGTAACTCGGGGAGACCTGTGTTGTAACATCTACTCACATTACCATCATCTTGGAATCGTTGCCAAAGCCTGGAGATGGCACTCTGGGCGATTCCAAGTTCCTCAGATACTTCCAGCTGGGTACGTCCACATTCCAGTCGTCCTACCACGTAAAAAATCATCCAAATGCTTCCTTTGTGCCATAACTATGCATTGGACTGAAAGGCTTTTAAAGCGCTTGTGAACAATTTTACTTCTTTGCCACCATTCCTTATATACCCTCTCTTACACTCGTCATTGTGACGTACTATCCGCGCCATCTGGTGGTTTCCTGTAATTTGCATATTCTTCTTCAAGATGTGTGTGATAATTCTACAGGTGAAATTTTTATTTTAGAGTTCAATGTCTGTGTGATTCTGAATTATCCTTAATTTATGGACATGAGTGTACATTAAAAATACACATAATAAATATATACTTAAAATAAAAATTCATAGAAAAAAATAATAATTTAACTTCATTTTTAACAAGCATTGCATAGAAATTTCACCATATGATCAAATTTCTTCAAACAATAATTTTTCACTACCAATTAAATTATTGAATTAACTAAAATTATTGAATTTTTTTCAGGAAAAGTTTCCTTTTTTTTTCTAGTTGTTGTTGTTGCTGTTGAAGTACTACATTGAGTTTTTATTTGTTTATGCATGAGATGCTGAAGACTTTAAACATTGTTGAGTATCAATAACTTGTTATGTTAACGTTTTTAATGAACAAGTTTTAAAATATAAATTACAATTTCTTAGTTCAATTTTAACTCAACTTTTAATTAATAATGTTTGAATTTTATATTGAATTTTGTGCCGTTAATGTTTTAATGAACAGATTTAAAAACATAAATTAAAATTTCTTAATTATATTTTAACCTCCAATATCAAATCGCCAACAACGCACGGCAGTTGTTCTATAATTACTTTTAATAATAATACATTTTCTCTAATTTATTTTAAAAATACACATAATAAAAAAGTAATCTGAAAATAAGAACATTTCTTTAAAAATAGCAATTTAACTTCATTTTTAATGAGCACTGTATATAAAATTCCCCATACGATCAAATTTCTACAAAAACTAATTTCTCCGCTACCAATTCCAATTTTCTAACTCGAGTAATTCTGCTTTAAAGCACACGAAAACCGCCTAAAATATTATTCCACTTGGACATGCAAAGTCTACAGAAGAACCGGCTTGCTTAAAATTCTACGAAGCAGTAAAGATGCAAACGCAATTTACTGCAGCAATATCCCAAAATGCCTCTACAATGAATACACAGGTGGAAATTGGGTAGATTAGAAGCGTGCATGTCGGCTACTACGCGAACGCTTCAGAATTTCACCATACCATGCATTTCCATTGCAGAAAAGGCGCCTTCTTGGACAGATGCCAGTGTTCCGAATAGCAAAAAAAAAAGCATGGTGCCTTTTTCAATGAATCCGTCTACATTTGATGTAAGGTTTATAGCGCCTGCGATACTGAAAAATATTGCTTTTTTCTAGACAAATGAGAGGGACTTGGCAGCCGGTGCTATTTTTCCGGCTTAGTCAAGTTCGAATCTCGATCGAATAAAAAGTTTTCCAACAGATATATTTGCTCCTCTCTTCTCCAGAGTTTCATGTTTATTTGATGTCATTCTTCTTTTTTTATCAGTTCTCTTCCAATTCTTCCTTTTGACATACGCTTTCAAAATTATTGCATTTTTTTCCCAGGAAAGTTTCCTTTTTTTTCTTGTTGTTGCTGAAGTACTACATTGAGTTTTTATTTGTTTATGCATGAGATGCCGACGACTTTAAACATTTGTGAATATCAATAACTTGTCACTTGCTTTTGTTGAATCTATGCCCTACAACAACACAAATACAGTAACTAAAAATTCATATTTTTATTGTACTAGATATTTAATTTATATGTATGTATAACATGGACAAAATAAAATATTTTAACCTCGTCGAAAAAACGAATATTATTCGCTGAAATAAATTTTACGTAAACTTTGAGATTTTTATTCTCCAATTTAGATTTCAAAATAAGGTCTGTACTTGCTTCTGTGAGTTTACAAATAGAATTTCAAACTACTGCTAAACTAAAGTGAACACGAAACTATTTAAGTTAAATTTAATTAAAGTTAGTTTGGGTTGACTAACTCGATCTTTTATTTGTTAAGTAAAATAAAAAAATATATTTTAATGATTAAAAGAACTAACTTTATTTATGAACCACAATATTTAATTTAAATCTGTTATTCTTTATTTAATTCAATTATTTTACGCTTTAAATATTTCAAATTAAAACATTTATTGCTTTGAACTATTCTATTTACTTATTAATTTCTATTGATTAAAAACCTTTTCATTTAATTAAATAAAATTTCTTCATTTTGAATTAATCTGCTATCAATTTTTTTATTTTTTTTTTTTTATATTTCTTTATGCTATTTGTAATGAATCGAGAAATTTTAATATTTATTTTTAGGGAAAACGATTCTAATTAATTACTTATGTTCATTTTTTTCTATTTTACAGAAACTTGCATTATTATAAAGAATAATTAATTTATGAATAATTCAGTTTGAGGAAAATTAATATAAAACCAAAAATACAGATACACAGAAAAATTTTAATTTTGTGATGTTGAGATGTTACGAACAGATTTAAAAACATAAATTATAATGTCTTAATTCAATTTTAACTCAATTTTTTTAATTCATAATGATTGAATATTTTTAGTTTTAAAAGTTTTGATCATGACTGCTCTTACAACATCGATCTTTTTAAATATAATTTTTTTTTTTTTTTTTTTTTTTTGTTAATAATCCGCGGATAATGCATTAAAAAAAACATTAGAATATCGAGACGCAGAATACGGACCATTGCATATAAACTTTGGAAACGTTTTTTACGAATATCTCATACAATTAAATTTTTTATAAAATCACTACCTAAAAATTACATTTGCCAAAAAATTTGACAGAATTTATTGGGAGAGAAAAAGTAAATAATCTTCGAAAAAGAAAAAAAAGAAAGAAAAATTATAGCTACAAAAGTACATAAATGAAACATACATCATATATGTTCCTATATATGACATTGGATAAAAACGTCTGGAATGAAGTTATAAATAAGAATTACTGAGCTAAATTAAGAAGATAAGAATTACTGAAGAACATATTATAACTGAAGAACAACTATTATACTGGATCAAGATATTCATCTCTTTAGCAAATATGAAATCGTCAGAAAAATAACATCTATTTTGTCTTCATCATATCTCCCACTATCCATTTCCCCCATGCAAAATTTATAACATAATTTTTATTATTATTGTAGCATTAAGTTTTGTTGATTTTTATGTCGTGGCCAAAAAAACAGAACGTAATTGATATACGGTGTGTTAAACAACAGTAAAGAATCCTCTGTGGATTATACAAGATCTTTTAATTTTTCGAAGCTAAGGGCATTACAATTGTTTTTTAAATTTAAGTTGGGCATTTGTTAGATGTGTAGTTACTACATTGTTGTAGCATTAAATAGCTTTAAAACTGAAGGGTTAGTTTATAGCAGGGCAAAAAAAAACCTTGATTAGTATACGATATGTCGAACAACAGTAGATAAGGATATCAAATAACAATAGCGAATAAAAAGCTAAGGATAAAAATCATAATAAGAAAGAAAGAACATAAAAATCATAAAGATTCATAAAGCTAAGGAAGCTAAGTACAATATAATTAGGTCATAAATTTAAGGTGGGATTTTTATTAGTTAGGTAATTATTACATTGTCAAAAATACTCTTTAGAACTGAAGAAAGTTTTGTTAGTTTATGCCAAATAAAAAACCTGAACTTGATTGGTATACTGTATTTCAAATAACAGTAGATGGTGATACCAAACAACAATAGCTAATAGTCTGCGGATTACACAAGATCTTTTAATTTTCGAACTAAGGACATTGCTATTAGGTTTTAAATTTAAGATGGATATTTATTAGGTAGATAATTATATTATTGTAGCATCAAAAATGCTCTTTAAAACTGAAGACATTTTTAATAGTTTATGCCATGGGCAAAAAAACAAAATTTCATTGGTGCACGGTATGTCAAACAAAAATAGATGTGGAATATCAAAGAGCATTACCATTCACACGATCTATAATAGCAGATTCATAAAATCTATAACTTTTTCGGAATTACGAGCATTAAGATTAGATAATAAATTTCAGATAAATATGCATGATGTAGGTAATTACCTTAAATAAAAATAAATTTTATTAGAAAACAATAAGCTATGCCTATATATTAATTAAATTATAAATCTTAAAATACAGCAAAAATTTCGAAATTATATCTAAATTTTTGATCCGTTGTGAAACAATTTGCTTCTCCTTATAATGAATTTATAATTTTAGATAATTTATGACTGTAAGCATTATATCCCCCTATAAAATGATTTAAGTTTATTCAAACAAATACAAAATAAAAACAAATTTTATTGCTGTATAATATTTCAAATTCACGGCAATTAGGAATTAATTCGTCTTCTATTTATTCTATTTTAGATAAAAAGTTTGCTCAGCAATTGATCAGCAAATTGATCAACAATTTTTTGTCCTGGGAATGAATTTATATTAGATAAATTTTGTAATTTATTACTGTAAGCATTATATCCCCTACAAAATCATTAAGTTTATTCAAATAAATAAACAAAAACAAATTTTATTGCTGTATATTGTTTCAAATTCCTGCAATAGGAATTAATTCGTCTTCAATTTATTCTATTTTAGATAAAAAAAAAAATTAGATCAACAATTGATCAGCAAACTGATCAACAATTTGCTTGCCCTGAATGAAGTTAATGATTTTATGTTAGATATTTTTTTAATTTATTACTGTAAGCGTTATATCCTTTATAAAAGGATTATAATAAATATAAAACAAAAAAATTTTGTTGCTGCATATTGCTTTAAAATTACTGCAATTAGGAATTAATTCGTCTTTCATTTATTCTATTTTACATGAAACAAACTGTGCATTGATGAATTCTTTTCCACAACACGTTTTACACAATAAAACATTTAAAACATTCTGAATCACTTATAAGGTCAGTCTTTACCATTAAGTATTAAAACGAGCACTCTTAAGATTTAATTTATTGCAGCAGATGCCCCAGGTGTTTATTGCACAGGAAAGAAGTAAAGCGACCCACTAATTCAATGATGATCATAAATATTTTATTCAGAACCAAGTGAAACCATATATAATACGAAACATCGTTGAAAAATAAATTAGCATTTATCTTTGTTCGGCCAACATTTGTTTTGCTAAATATTAAGCTTTTTGTCTTCTATGAATAAAGGTATCCCTTTTATCCATTAAAAATTTAAACACTTGAGTATATTCTTCAACAGATATTTATTAAAAGGCTATATTAAATATTTTATATTCATTTGTAATCGATCTAATGAAAAGAGTTAAATTTTATTATTTAATATGTCTTTAAAGCAAATCATTTTATTCCATTAGATTACTTGGAGTACGTTTATATAAATCTGAAACGTTTTTATAATAGAATCGTGCAATTAAATAAAAGAATATATTTTATAAACTTATATTTACTTCATCAATGTAGATTTAATCTTTTAAGTATAGGACCTAATTGCTAGATTCTGTAATTGACGTAATAGGATCCAATTAGTAACAGCAAACAGATTGTGTCAACGCTATGCTTCAGCAAGTTCGAAAAGTTTTTCTATGGTATTGGAAGTTGAGGGGAAGGTAGGTGGCACAAAACTATAGATCCTTGTTATTCCCAGAGTCTTATTTCAAAAATTAAATCATTAAAATCAACTGCTAACATCAGGTTTTAAAATCAACTGCTAACAACAGGTTTTAAAATCAATTTCTGCTAATATCAGGTGTTAAAATCAATTTCTGATATCAGGCGTCAAAGTCAACTTTTAATATAAAATATCAGGCGTTAAAATCAACTGCTAATATATCAAATATCGGGCGTTAAAATCAGCTGCTAATATCAAATAACAGGCGTTAAAACTAACTGCTAATATCAAATAACAGGCGTTACAATCAACTGCTAATATCAAATAACAGGCGTTACAATCAGCTGCTAATATCAAATAACAGGCGTTACAATCAACTGCTAATATCAAATAACAGGCGTTACAATCAACTGCTAATATCAAATAACAGGCGTTACAATCAACTGCTAATATCAAATAACAGGCGTTACAATCGACTGCTAATATCAAATAACAGGCGTTACAATCGACTGCTAATATCAAATAACAGGCGTTACAATCGCTAATATCAAACTGCTAATCAATCAAAGCTAACAGGCGTTACAATCGACTGCTAATATCGGATGAGTTGAAATAACAGGCGTTGATGTCAATCGACTGTTAATTTTCGTTTTGCTAATATCAAATGACAAAACATGGGAGGCGTTATTTTCAATCAGTAGCATCGCTATGCGCAGTGCTTATCAAATAACAGGACGTTGACAATCAGACTGCTAATATCAAATAACAGGCGTTACACCCATCGACTGCTAATATCAAAAATAAACCGAGGCGTTACAATAAATTCTAACAGACGACAGCAAATAATATCAAATCCTTGGCTTTTTGCTATTAAACATTTGAATCAATTAACGGTTTTAAATTATACCTAGCTCGATTTCAAGGCTGTTTAGCCATAACTGCTAAAATAAATTTCTGTTTTACAAATCCTTCCCTATCGGATGAGTTGAATTCATCTACGTTGACAATGCGCGCCATGTCAAAAAAGACGACTCCTAACGCCATCAACGAAGCTCTAGATCGCCCGATGTCAAATGGGACATCATCATCTGCTAAACTTAAAACGTCTATCGAGAAGCATGGCTCAATATTTGCAGAAGACTTCGTTTTGTTAGTTGCTGAGTTGAAGGGCCGCTAATAGACTTTTGCTTCAACAGCTAATTCATTTCAATTAATATTATGTTAATAATTGCACAAACCTAGAAGAAACTCGATTATGGAAGCCCTACTGATCCATCAAAATTTGACACCAATTGAACATCTGGAAGGGAAGGATTTACTTAAAACTTGTCATTTGGTCAACAATTTCAACTTTTTGATAAAATGGGCAATTTTCTTTGTCTCGTCTTACGCTATTCTGTAATACTTTGATACCTGTTGATTTAGTACTATTATTTTTGTAGACTATATATTTTTGTAAGCAAATTTAAAGTTCGAAGATATCTTTTAAGTTAGTACATATACTATATCTTTAAGTTTGTAAAAATTCTTTGTTGGAACAAAACCTTTGTCTGTAGAAACATGAGTTCATTAACAGTAACAAACATTATTAGTAAAGAATACTGAAAAGATTCTGGAGTCGGAGTTGGGAATAGGAGTCGGCAAAAAAATTCGATACAAAAGTCTAAAAATCTTTAGTTGACTCACCTCATGTGAGATCGTTCGGTTGTTTGTTGTACGATACTCGTTTTTATGCTTTGTATTTGCCTCTTAAGAGTTGAAAATGTTTCTAAGTGGATAGTTTACAAATTAAGCTCTTTGTGGCTATGTGAAGATAAATTATTGCTCTATCAATTTTAATTTGCAGGAACTAAATCAGAGCATCACAATTACTTTATTTCAATAAATCCTAAATTTATTACCGAAGCATGGTATGAAATCGAATATCATTTGAAAATATTCAGTATCATTTGAATTGCAATCTACCAAGTATCACTTCGAAATTCGTTAATTTTTCCAAATACATTGTAAATTATAAAAATTATTCATTTTCAACCTCTATTACATCATTTAGTTATGTATTTAATAACCATTAGATACCCTATCTATAAGCCAGAACACATTATGAAATGTTGGCACGATCTTTAAAAAGCAAACCATGTACATACTTTGCTAATATGCCTAAGCATAATATTTAAAAATAAATAATATTTAAACTAATTTAAAATTCCTTACCTCAAGAGTCTTTAAACTGTAGGTCCCGGTCTATTTAGCCCTCGTGTGTACAAGATAACCGTAGAGCGACTTCACCAAACCTCAAGAGCATTCGCAACAATCCCAGTTTTCAGAAAAACAAGTGACTCGACGTTAATAATAACTGTATGTATTCAAGTTTTTCGCATACAAAATAAAATTTAATACTGTGTAAAACTCTAGATCTTTCAAAACAAAACCGTATTGTATTTGTTTTCTATTATGGTAAATCTTTCAGAGTTGTTCCTATGAAATTGAATTTAAAACTGATCTTATTCGACTTACGTAATGCATCGAAATAAAATTACTTTTTTTCCTTTATATAACATAGGTTTTCCTATACTTCCGAAAGAATTCGGATTTAGTTTGGCTTGTTCTCTACGGTCATTTTGTGCACACTTTGGGCTAATAAGACAAGGATCTATAGTTTAACGTGGATTCCGAATCCCTAACAAACATCCATTCCACCGTCAGAATTCTAACCTGAAGCATCAAAGGCCAGAGCGCTAGCCAATTGATCATCAGACCGCAATCCAGATGTAAGCACATCATCAAATTGGATAATTGAGCGTTTATATGAGTAGTGCTATTGCTAACAACTTAAACAAGAAAAAACTTGAAAAGTCACTTCATACATCTAATTTAACATCCAAACACATTCTTTTCGTATTAATTAATGGAAATAACCCAAAAGAAATACATCTAAATTCTCCCCGCTCGATCCTCAATTCCTAATCCTCGATCCTTTTTTTTTGTCCTAATGCAGCTAGCAAACACTTGGACAATTGTCTTGGATGCCTTAAGACAAGTGTTGTACAGACGTTACTCACTTAAGGGCGTGTAGCTTGAAAATAAGCTACGGACGCGGAGTAACCAATACCTCCGCAAACGCTTTATGATCATGTTAGACCGGGACCTACGTTTAAAGTGGATTCCGAACCACTACAAATATCCCCGACTCCGCCACGACTCGAACCCGAAACCTGTGACACCGAGCGCCAGAGCGCTAGTCATTCGACCATACATCTATAGTTTACAGGTCCCCCAATCCTCGATCCTAATACAGGCCCCAATACTCGATCCTAATATCCTCAAATTTTATTTAACCTACAACTTAACCCCTAGCACTATTTATACATCTGCCGTAAGTAAAACATAGGATTTGCTACATCATTCCCAAAATTCAGGCAACAGTACATGTTTATCTAGTCAGATATTAGAGAGCTATGATTGATTGAACTATTATCACCTATCCAAACACGCAACAAACTGGAAGGCCACCGCATACGTTTAACCATCTCTTGTAAACACATCCCCTTGTTGTATTAACTATCAAATATGACCGGTCCATCGACCAAATCCACTTCTTGCATCTAACTTAAAGGCCAAACTCGTCCTTTTATATTAACTAATGGGAATGACCCAACGGAATATACCTAAATTCTCCTTACTCAATCTTCAAATCCAAATCTAATCCTCTATCCCAATATCCTCAAATCCTAATCCTAATCATCGATCCTAATATCCTCAAATCCAAATCCTAATCCTCAAATCCTAATCCTAATCCTCAAATCTAATCTAATCCTCGATCCTAATTTCCTCAAATTCCATTTACCCTACATATTTGCCCTATTACTACTTATACATCTGCTGTAAGTAAAAAGAGTTCCCTCGATCATTCACAAAATTCAGACAGCAATACATGTTTATTTAGTCAGATATTAGAGAGCTATGATTGATTGAACTATTATCACCTTTCCAAACACGCATCAAACTGGAAGGCCACCGCACACATTTAACCGTCTCTTGTAAACACCCCCCACCCCCTTTGTTTTAGTAACTATCAAATATGTCTGGTCCATCGACCAAGTCCACTTCTTACATCAAACTTAAAGGCCAAACTCGTCCTTTTTATATTAACTAATGGAAATGACCCAACGTAATACACCCTAAATTCTCCTTACTCAGTCCTCAAATCCTAATCCTAATCCTCGCTCCTAATATCCTCAAATCTAATCCTAATCCCAATCATCGATCCTAATATCCTCAAATTCTATTTATCCTACGCATAGGCTCTAGTACTACTTATACATCTGCTGTAAAGTAAAACGTAGGTTTCCCTCGATCATTCACAAAATTCAGACAGCAGTACATGTTTATTTAGTCGGATATTAGAGAGCTATGATTGATTGAACTATTATCACCTATCTAAACACGCATCAAACTGGAAGACCACCGCACACATTTAACCGTCTCTTGTAAACACCCCACTCCCCTTTGTTGTATTAACTATCAGATATGACCGAAGGTAAATCCCGAAATTCCTCCCACTCGACACATCAGGCCTAGTTAACATACTGGCTTCAGAGTCGAGTGTGTGTGTCTAGTACGAGATTAATGCACTGTATCAGCGATTAACTCCAACACCTCTTGTGTCACGGCATTATTTGGAAATTTCACACGTCCTGTATCCACAGAGGGTAATGAGAAGGAAATTCACCAGGGACTTAATATGGTAAAGAATAGCATATTTTAATTAACACAGACACTACGACAAATAGATATTCAACAAGAATGTAAAAAATGGTTAAATTTTCCATGGTATTTTCTCCATAACCAGGAGGAGTTGTTTTGTATTTACAGTTCAATATGTTGTAGAAAAGATGTTGGGAAATGAAATATTTTGAGATACGAAGCTGCCTTTTCACTATAAATTTCGATATACAAATGGTGATAGTGTTCGAAGAAGTAGTTTTGGTTTGGTTTTTTTGCTCTACGATCATCTTGTGCACACTTTGGGCTTATTAGACCAGGACCTACAGTTTAACGTGGATTCCCAACCACTACCAAACACCTATGTCGCCGTCAAAATTCGAATCTGAAACTTATGATACCAAAAGCCAGAGAGCTAGCCAATTGACCATCAGGCTGCAATCCAGATTTAAGCACATCTTCATTAAATTGGATCCTTGAGAGTTTATATCAGTAGCGCTATTATTACCAACCTTAACAAGAATAAACCTGAAATTTCACTTCTTACATCTAACTTAACAGCCAAGCACATCCTTTTCATATTAACTAATGAAAATAAACCAAAGGAATACGCCTAAATTCTCCGTATTCGATACTCAAATCCTAATCCTCAATCTTAATATCGTGGCCTGATGGCCAATTGGCTAGCGCTGTGACCTTTGGTACCACAGGCTCCAGGTTCGATTCCTGGCGGTGGCAAGGATGTTTGTTATTATTTTTTCGAATCCACTTTAAACTGTAGGTCCGGTCTGTTTAATCCCTCTTGTGCACAACAGGACCGTAGAGTGACAAACCAAAACCAAACCAATCGATCCTAATGCCCTCAAATTCAATTTACCCTATACATCGTCCCTAGTGCTACTTATACATCTGCCTGTAAGTAAAACATAGGATTCTCTCGAGCATTCCCAAAATTCAGACAACAGTACATATTTATCTAGTCAGTTATCAGAGAGCTATGATTGATTGAACTATTATCACCTATCTAAACACGCATCAAACTGGAAGGCCACCCACACGTTTAACCATCTCTTGTAAACACATCCCATCTGTTGTATTAACTATCAGATATGATCGAAAGGTAAATCCTGAAATTTCACCTACTCGACACATCAGGCCTAGTTAGCATGTAATAAGTGTGTCTGGCTAGTTGCAAGTGTGTGTGTACCAGTGCGAGATTAATGCACTGTATCAGCGATTAACTCCACCACCTCTTGTGTCACGGCATTATTTGGAAATTTCACGTCCTGTATCTATATCTATATACTATATCACGTAATATATCTTTCTTCTCAGATATTCAAAGGAATGGTTAAATTTTCTTTTCAAGATGTCTTGAGATATCTTCTGAGATATTCAAGGAAATGGTTAAATGTCCCATGGTATTTTCTGAAAAACTGGGGGAAGAGTTCAGTATTTACAATTCAATATTTTGTTGAGAAGAGATTTGGAAATGAATTATTTTGAGATACGAAGCTTCCTTTCCAATATTAAATTTCGAATAAAAGTGGTGATAGTATTGGAAGAGGTAGGAAATTTGTTTCAGAAAAAGAGGCTACAGATAAGTTCAAATAGTATTTCTATTAAAGCATTATAATGAAAATAAAATCCGATTTAATTCCAAGTGTTTTAATCAATTTCATACAATATTATGGGATTTATTTGTAAAGACTGACATTGGTTTTGAACTGTAGCTAATTTACTAGTAAATAAGACTGTTGATTTTCTATTAGAAAATATACAAGATAGTAAAAATTATCTTGTAATATCTTGTAACATAATGTTCAAAACAATCAGCATTTCTAGATTTGGATTATCGCTCTACGATCATTTTTCACAATTTAGGACCTACAGTTTTATGTGGATTACGAACCACTAACAAACCTTCATGCCACCATCAGAATTCGAATCTGAAACCTGTGGTGCCATAGGCCAGAGCGCTAACCAACTAGCTATCAGGCTGCAATCCAGATTTAAGCACATCTTCATTTTTCTAATTTTATTGCAAATCATAAAAGAAATTGGATCCTGGAGAATTTATATGAGTTGTGCTATTAACACCAACCTAAACAAGAATAAACCTGAAAAGTCATTTCATACATCTAATTTAACAGCCAAACACATCCTTTTCATATTAACTAATGGAAATAACTTAAAGGAATACACTTAAATTTTCCCTTCTCGATCCTCAAATCCTAATCCTAATCCTTAATCCAAATATCCTCAAATTCTATTTACCCTACATTGGCCTAGTGCTACTTATGCATCCGCTGTAAATAAAACATAGATTTCCTATCTCATTCCCAAAATTCAGGCAACAGTACATATTTATCTAGTCAGATATCAGAGAGCTATGATTGATTGAACTATTATCACCTATCTAAACACGCATCAAACTGGAAAGCCACCACACACGTTTAACCATCTCTTGTAAACACATCCCATCTGTTGTATTAACTATCAGATATGACGGAAAGGTAAATCCCGAAATTTCCCCACTCGACACATCAGGCCTAGTTAGCATACTGGCTTCAGAGTCGAGTGTGTGTGTACTAGTGCGAGATTAATGCAATGTATCAGCGATTAACTTCAACACCTCTTGTGTCACGGCATTATTTGGAAATTTCACACGTCCTGTATTCCGCAGCGGGTAATGAGAAGGAAATCCACCAGGGTCTTAATGTAAGGAATAGCATATTTCAATTAACGCAAATACTATGACAAATAGATATTTAACAAGAATGTAAAAATTCAATGGTTAAATTTTACATGGTATTTTCTGAAAAAACAAAGAAGAGGAGTTGAATATGTTGTTGAGAAGAGATTGGGAAATGAATTATTTTGATACGAAGAGATACGAAGCTGCAGTTTTAGTGTAAATTTCGATATACAAGTGATTAGTATCACTTATATATTGAAGTAGTAAGAGATTAGAAGATAATAAGACGAGAAATAAGTTCAAATAATATTTCTATTAACAAATCATAAATAGAATCAAATCCCCTTTTAATAAACTTCATACAATATTATGAGATTTATTTGTAAAGATTGACATTGGTTTTGAATTGTAATTAATTTATCATTAAATAAGATCGTTGCTTTTCTATTAGAAAATATGCAAGTTAATCAAAATTATCTTGTATATAATGTTGAAGCAATCAGAGTTTTCAGTATTTATCTTTTAGAAGATATTTCATTTTAAAATATAAATCATGTTATTTTTGTAAAAATATAAATCTTTCGTCAAATTCAATAATTTGCAATAGGTTTAATGTTATTTTTACTACTACATAAACATGAACAGCTTTTCAAATAAATGAAAATTCATTCTCAGGATACATTGCAGTTACCGTTTTTTGGAAAGGAAGTGACTCTGATTTGGATTGTCGCTCTACTATTATTTTTTGCACACTTTGAGCAAATTAGACTGGGACCTACAGTCTGAACCACTAACAAACATTCCATGCCACAGCCAGGATTTAAAACTGAAGTCTGTGATACCAAACTGAACTAGCCAACTGAACATCAAGCCGCCGAAGTGACTCTGAATCAATTGTAACTGCAAATGGGTGCATCTCAATAGAAACTTCAACATGATACTGTGTGAAAATCTATAACCTTGATGCAAAACCAAAGTATATTGTCCTTTTTATGGTAGAATAGTAAATATTTCAAAATTGTTCCTGAAAGACTATAATGATCCTATTCGAATAGCCTATATCGATGCATACATCGAGATAAAATTTATGCATTTGCTATTTATAAGATGGCTATTCTCAAACCTTCCCAAAATCTTGATTTAGTCACATTTTCACCATGTTTAATTGACAGTTTTGATGGAACGAGCTATTAATACCAACCTAAAAGAAATCAACCTGAAAGCTACTTGGTAATGACCAAACACGCCCACTTCATATAAGCTAATAGATATAACCCAAAGGAATACACCTAAATTCTCCTATTCGTCACATTGGGTCTGCTTAGCATACCGACTTCCGCATCAAGTATGGCGTGGTTGACAGTACTGGGTTAACGCCTGGTATCAGTGATTAACTCCAACACCTCTTGAGTCCCAGCATTATCCGGGAATTGCACACGTCAACAATGAGTAATGAGAAGATTCAAACTTGACGCCTATGGTACCAAGGGCCAGAACGCTAGCCAATTGAGCATCCGGTCGCCCCGAAAGACTGACATTTTATAGCAGTCCTATTCGAAAACTTATACAAGAACCATCTATACATGCATCGAAATAAAATTTATGTATTTACTATTTATGACATGACTATTCATAAGCCTTCTCAAAATCTTGATTTAGTCACATCTTCACCATGTTTATTATTTGACAGTTTTGATGGATCAAGCTATTAATACCAACCTAAATAGAAATCAGTCTTGAAAACTAATTTAATGACCAAACACATCCGCTTCATATTATCAATGGATATAGGCCAAAAGGAATACACCTAAATGCATACATACATATACACCTAATACATACACCTTCTCCCTGTTCGACACATTGGGCCTGATTAGCATACCGACTTCCGCATCAAGTATGATGTGTGTGGCAGTACTAGGTCAATGCCTGGTATCAGTGATTAACTCCAACACCTCTTGAGTCGCAGCATTATCTGAGAATTTCCCACGTCTTGCCAAACTCAACGAGTAATGAGGAGGTATTCCACCAGGGACACACATAGTAAGGAATCACATGTTTAAATTAGCAAAGACACCAGGAAATAGATATGTGCAACAAGAAGGCGAAAGGCAATGGAAGAATTTCATATGGAGTTTTCCGAAAAGTGGTATTCTCAGAAGGGATTAAAATTTACATATCAGTACGATGTCTGGAGGTGACAGCGGAATAAATGATTTTGAGATGTATAGTCAGTTTCTTAATAAAAATTTAGTTTTACGAGTGGACGAGAGAGTGAGTTGATTGCTGCGGAATTGAGGTAAGACAGAAGTTTAAAATGATGTCGCTATATAAACATCATAGTTATAAAGAATTTCAAATTGATTAAACTTGTTTCTATTGACTTTATTTATTATTCACTTTCAACCCTGATGGTAAGGATTGAAATTGCTTTTTTAAAATATTTATCAATAGGAAAAAAAAAATATTTCATCTTCGCTTATTTGGAAAATATAAATAAATTTTCCTTACATAACTTTGAAAGTTTTGTCGTTATTTTTATCAAAAATCTGCTTTTAATATTAATTTATTATTGATTAAAAATTTGATTAGTTCAATTCATATTTTTTTGTATCTAGAAAGTGCAGATTAGTCTTTAAAATGGTTATCCATATTTTAAAATAAAGATAAGTAGCATATTTTGCTCTGCGCTTGATACCACAGGTTTCAAATTCACCATGGATGTGTGTAGGGGTTCGAAATCCACTTTAAACCGTTGTTCGCAGTCTATTATGACTGTAGAGAATTGGGCATAGGGCTGACAACCCTACCCCATAAAAAAGATAGAAAACATCACCTGTCTCTAAATCCACTAGTAAGCAAACGGTCTTCGCTCACCATGGGGCTGCTTGCCAATGAAGAAGAAAAAGAAGTATATTTTTCAAACCTATATCATTAAATATGAAATTTTAAATCTAACTAAACAAACAAACTCCCCTTCACTAAAAGTTCATGTTGGACCATGGCCTCAATAACTCGAAAGCCTCCTGTCCCCTGCTTTGGTTTTCCAATTTGGGATACTTAGGCTCTTCAGTTCCTCCTTTTCCCTCAGTCCACCTCTTTTTTGGCCCTTCCCTTTTTTTCTTCGGCCTTGACGCTTGCCTTTGAATATCTTCTTTGTGTCTCTGATATCGTCCATTCTCTCTATATGTCCTAGTCATTGAATTATCTTCGACTTTATATAATTTCTAAATCTGCAAAGCATCGATTACAAATAGTAACATTTCAGTAAATACTTTCAGAAATGAATAGATTCGATTGTGACAGATAGTTGTTTACATCGAGTTTCAGTTCATTAGCGTCAGTTCAGTTCAAATTGTAGAGTCCATAGAACACTCATTTCAACCCAACACTGAAATTTCTCATAAAAGCCAAAAATATCCTCTTCAATGTTTGTACTATAAGAAACATGAGATGACTAACTTAAAAGATAAGAGGAATTGATAATATTGCATGACAAAATTGTTCCTGGACGACACAGGTCCAAATTTTAATGCAAATATAATCTATATGTACCTATTTATACACATACTACTAGTAAACATAGTATATAGGCTTTCCTGCCTTCTCAAAATTCATATTCAACAACATCATTACTTATCTAGATCCTTGATAAATCGAGCTATTAGTATCTACCCAAACACACATCAAACCAGAAAGCCACCATGTTCATCTAACCTAACCACGTCTCACAAATACATCCTCTGAGTATTAACTATAGCCGAAAGGGATATCCCTAAATTCCCTCTACTCGACAATATCGGCTCGGTTAGCATGTCGGCTTCCGTACCAAATAAGATGTGTGTAGTATGCTGGTGCGCAGATTAATGCCCAGCATCAGTGATTAACCCCCAACACCTCTTGTGTCACGGCATTTATCTGGGAATTTCACACGTCCCGAGCCTCGCAGTGGGTAATGAGAGGGAAATTCCACCAGGGACTTAACATAGTAGGGAGTCGCATGTTTAAATTAAACAAAGACACGATTTTAAGTGAGAAATAGATATGCAACAAGAAGGTGAAAAGCGGCGGCTGAGTTTTCCCTGACTCTCTCCGAAGGGTTTTAAAATTTACATCTCAATATGGTGTTATTCATCCCACTATCTCTGAGATGGGGAAATGAATTATTTTGAGATATTGCGTTAGGCCTTCTCAATATAAATTTCAATTTACGAGAGTTGATAATCTTTACCAGAAGGGAGTGACGTTTCAGGAAATGATGCCGGCAGAGAACTTTAAAATAGCTGCCCTATTAAAGCATCGTATTAAGTTAGGAAATACAATTTCACGAACATGTTATCGTTGGCGCATCACTTCATTAATTATTCATTATGAGCCGTGTAAAGTTAAACTTATTATTAGCTTTAAAGTGATATTAATTTATCAGTGAGTGATTTTCTTATGTGTTTACTCATTCAGAAGACATAAATCCGTTTTTGTACATATGGAAGGAAATTCCAGCATCAACAGTAAATATCTTACTTTAGATTTATTTAATAATATGTAGTCCTATAATTTATCATGACTAGAGAATATTATTCAATATTAAAATAGGCGCTTTAAATTTATACTTCTTTAAAGTATCTAAATAGATCACCTTTTACTGTTCTACAACGTCTAATTTATTTCTAGGGACATTTATATATTAATCTTAACTTAATCATCAATATAATGTTTATTTTTTGTGAAACTCGTAATTTGGTTGATATTCGATTATATTATTGTCTTTTTTTCCACAAAAATAATTTTTTTGTTTGTAATGAACAAAACTCCTCATTCATTTTTTTTCTACATGTCCTGTCCATTGTCTTCTCTTTGACTTTACGTAATATCCAAATTTATAAACCGTCAATTATAGATAGCGACCTTTTATTCAATAGTTTCAGAAATGCAGAGATTCGATTGTGACATGAATATTTTATCCAGAGTTTCAGTTCCATTTGTAAGTTGTATCGTCTCATGAAACACTTATTTTAACCATCTCTGAACTTCCTCCCTTAAAGTCAATCATCGTTGATCCCCTCTTCAATACTGTACTATATGAAATACAAGGATTAACGTAAAATATAAAAAGAGTTAGTATTATAATGTCAAACACAAATTTAATGCATTACAAATATGTTCTAAAGGACACAGCGACAAATTTTAATGCAAATATATTCTATATATACCTATTTATACACATACTACTTGTATACATAAATAGGTTTTCCTATCTTCTCCAAAATTCATGTTTAATAGCATCTTCACTTAGCTAGATATCTGATGAATCGGGCTATTAGTATCTATCTAAACACACATCAAACTGGTAAGCCACCTCGCTCATCTAACTTAACCACATCTCACAAACACATCCTCTGAGTATTAACTACAACCGAAAGGTATACCCTAAATTCCCTCTACTCGACAATATCGAGTCCAGTTAGCATGCCGGCTTCCGTACCAAATAAGATGTGTGTGGTATGCTGGAGAATTTATCGTGTCTGGAGAAGAATTAATCAATTCTGAGAGTTAAACAGAACATCTTTTACCTATTTAACTAACTACAACACTTAGTTTATTTCTAGACTCATTTAAACGTTAAATCTTAACTTAACCATCAATATAATTTTTTATTTTTGTGAAAGTCGTAATGATTTTTATATGCGATTATATTATTGGATTTTTTTCCACAAAAATACTTTTTCTTTTGTAATGAACAATATCCTTAGGTTCGAATTCTCCAGATGGCACAGATGTTTGTTTGTTCGGAATTCACGTTAAACTGAAGGTCCCAGTCTACAATTAGCCAAAAGTCTACAGAAAACGACCGTAGAGCGACAAACCGAAACATAGATCAACCATCTTGGTCTTCCTTTCAATGCTGTACTATAAGACGCCCCAGGTGACTAACGTAAAAGATGAAACGAATTAATAATATGGTGTCAAACCAAAACTGGCATGCATTAAAAATAGTTCCATAATGATACAGTGTCAAATTTTTAATTCAAATATAATCCAGCAATACATAAATATAACTATTTGCACACTCTTATTCATACACAATGTATATATAATAAGTTTTCCTACCTTCTCTCAATATCTTTACTATCTAGATCCTTGAGAGGTTTGATAAATCGAATTATTAGTATCCACCTAAACACACATCAAAAACCGGAAAGCCATCTCGCTCATCTAACTTAACCGCGTCTCACAAGCCCATCCTCTCAGTATTAACTATAACCGAAAGCGATAAATACTGCTCAATACTGTACTATATAGCACGAGGTGACTAGCATTAAAGAAAAAAATGAGTTACTAATATGATGTCAAACACAAAAATGGAACGCATTACAAATTGTTGCTGAATGATACAGTGCCACATTTTAATGCAAATATAATCTATATATGCCTATTTATACACATAATACCTATATACATAAATAGTATTCATGTTCGCGTCAAATTCACGTAACAACATCCTTACTTAGATAGATCTTTGATGAAACTAGCTATTAGTATCTACCTAAACAAACATCAAACCGAAAGCCACCTCGCTCATCTAACTTAACCAATCGTCTCACAAACCCTCAGAGTATTAACTATAACCAAAAGGGATACCTAAATTCCCTACTCAACAATATCGAGCCCGGTTAGCATACGTCTTCCGTACCAAATAAGATGTGTGTTATGCCGGTGCGAGATTAAGGCCCAGCATCAGTGATTAACCCCAACACCTCTTGTGTCACGGCATACCTGGGTTCACACGTCCCGAGCCACGCTGAGGGTAATGAGAGGGAATTCCACCAGGACTTAACACAAACCGGGAGTCGCATGTTCAAATTAACAAAGACATCGGCCAGAAATAGATATGCAACAAGAAGGTGAAATACGGCTCAATTTTACTGACTATCTATGAAGGGTTTTTTAAAAAAAAAATGATATTCATGATCTCTGAGATAGGGGAATGAATTATTTTTGAGAAAATGGGGGTTCTCAATATACAGTGCCTTTTCTTT
The DNA here is from genome assembly GCA_021605095.1 of Caerostris extrusa. Classification (NCBI taxonomy): domain Eukaryota; kingdom Metazoa; phylum Arthropoda; class Arachnida; order Araneae; family Araneidae; genus Caerostris; species Caerostris extrusa. The sequence continues at coordinate 21,573 of BPLR01005925.1, forward strand.
ATGAAATATTGTTTCATATGTGATTTATACTAACATAATACATGATAAGAAATAGTATCCCCATATCGCCAAATTAAGTTTAATTTAGCATCCCCATAAAATATACTTTAAGTTTAAATTTATGTGTCTGAAATATTATTAGTAAATATTAAAACCGACACTTTTAACCGGAAAAATTTTCTGAGACTATTTAACCATGTGCCATCAACTTTTATTGTTCTACAACGCTTACTAACGTAAATGATAAAATGAGTTAATAATATGGTTTCAAACTAAAACTGTAATGTTTTTTACAAGATGGTTCCATAATGATATAGTGAGAAATTTTAATAAAATATAATCCAGCTCATCATAAATATAACTATTTACACACTCATACATACACAGTATATACATAAATAGCTTTTCCTGTCGTCTCTAATATCTTTACTTAACTAGATCCTGAGCGTTTTGATGAATCGCACTATGAGTATTTAAATCACAATAAACTGGTAAGCCACCTCGCTCATATAACTTAACCACGTCTCACAAACACCCCCTCCGAGTATTAACTATAACCAACAGAGATACCCTAAATGTTGACTATATATAAAAACAAAAGGGGGACTAGCGTAAGAGATGAAATGAGTTAATAATATAGTGTCAAACACAAACTGGAATGCATTGCAAAATTGTTCCTAAATGATACAGGGCCGCATTTTAATGCAAATATAATTTATATATACCTATTTATGCACATACTGCTTGTATACATACATAGGTTTTCCTGTGTTCTCAAAATTCATGTTTAATAACAGTTTTACTTAGCTAGATCCTTGATTAATCGAGCTATTAGTATCTATCTAAACACACATCAAACTGGTAAGCCACCTCGTTCATCGAACTTAACCACGTCTCACAAACACACAACTGAGTATTAACTAAAACCGAAACGGACACCCTAAATTCCCCTCTACTTAACACTATCGAGCCCGGTTAGCATGCCGGCTTCCGTCCCAAATAAGATGTGTGTATGCTGGTGCGAGATTATTGTCCAGCATTACTGATTAACCCCAACACCTCTTGTGTCACTGTATTATCTGGGAATTTTACACGTCCCGAGCCTAGCAGTGGGTAATGAGAGGGAATTCCACCAGTGACTTAATATAGTAGGGAGTCGCATGTTTGAATTAACAAAGACACGGCGAGAAATAGATATGCAACAAGAAGGTGAAAGGCGGCGGCTGTATTTTCCATAACTCTCTACGAAGGGTTTTAAAATTTACATTTCAATACGATGTTAAGTTCATCCCGCCATTCTAAAATAGGGGAATGTATTATTTCCGAGATACTGCGTTAGGCTTCCCAATATAAATTTCGATTTGCGAGTGGTGAAAAATCTTTGGACCAGAAGGGGTGAGAAGTTTCAGGAAATGATGCCGACAGTGAACTTTAAAAATAGCTATCCTTCTAAAACATCGTATTAAGTTAGGAAATGCAATTTCACTAACATTGTTTGAGCCGACTTCATTAATTATTCATTATGAGCCTCGTTAGTTAAACTTGATATTGGTTTTAACGTGATACTAATTTATCAGTGAGGGATTTTTTATGTGTTTACTTATTTAGAAAACATAAATCGACATTTGTTGTGTGTATATGGTAAAATTTCAAGCATCACCATAAAATATCTTGTACTTTAAGTTTATTAATATTATGTTGCCCTAAAATTTATCATGTCTGGGAAATAATAATCGATATTAAAGACAAGGTTTTAAATTTAAACTTTCCTCAGATATCTAAACACAACAAACTTTACTGTTCTAAAACTTTAAATTTATTTCTAGGCTCATTTATGTATGAAATTTTTACTTTACCATAACCTCTGGCTACCACTGGTTTTAGAGCTGTTGGGTGGCATGGATGTTTGTTAGGTAGTTTGGAATACGTTAAACTGTAGGTCCCGGTCTAATTAGCGCAAAGTGTGCACAAAATGACCGTAGCGAGCTACAAACGAAAAACTATAACTTATCATCTTGGTCAGTCTTCAATTTTTATACTTTATGAAGCTTGAGGCGATTAGCTTAAAAGATAAAATCAGTTAATAATTTGATATTCAACACAAACTGGAATGGATTATAAACATGTTGCTGAATGATATAGTGCCAAATTTTAATAATGTAATTTTTTTGGAATACATAAATATACCTATTTATACATATACTACTTGTATACATATATAGCGTTTCCTGCCTTCTCAAAATCCATGTTTAACAACATCTTTACTTAGCTAGATCTTTGATGAATCGAGCTGTTAGTATCTATCTTAAACACACATCAGACTGGTAAGCCACCTCGCTCTCATCTAACTAACCGCGTCTCACAAACACATTCTCTGAGTATTAACTATAACCGAAAGGGATACCTAAATTCACTCTACTCGACAATATCGAGCGTTGTTGCTGGTGCGAGATTAATGCCCAACATCAGTGATTAACCCCAACACCTCTTGTGCCCACGGCATTATCTGGGAATTTCACACGTCCCCCAAGCCTCGCAGTGGGTAATGACAGGGGGAATTCTACCAGGGAGTTAACATAGTAGGGAATCGCATGTTTAATTAACAAAGACACTGGAGATAAATAGATATGCAACAAGAAGGTGAAAGGCGCCTTCTGAATTTCTCATGACTCTGTCCGAAGGGTTTTAAAATTTACATTTCAATATGATGTTATTCATCCCGCCATCTCTGAGATAGGGGGAATGAATTATTTTTGAGATACTACGTTAGGCTTCTCGATATAAATTTCGATTTACGAGTGGCGATAATCTTCGCACCAGAAGCAGTGAGAGACGTTTCAGGAAATGATGTCGGCAGAGAACTTTAAAATAGCTATTCTAAAAGCATCGTATTAAGTTGGGAAATGCAATTTCACTGTTTGAGCAGACTTAATTGTTATTCATAATGAACCGTGTTAGTTAAACTTGATATTGGTTTTTAACGTGATACTAACTTATCAGTGAGTGGTTTTTCTTATGTGTTTGCTTATTTAGAAAACATGAATCAATTTCCTATTGTGCATATGGCAGGAATTTCTAGCATCACCATAAAATATCTTGTACTTTAAATTAAACTCAGGTTTGTGAAAATTGCAACACCATGAAGGACTTACGCGAAAGTGAGCTGAAATTTTAGGGAAATGCAAATTAGCTCATAGTTTGCAAAATGAGAATTTCAAATCCGTAGCGCATGCATATGCTGAGCAGCGCCCTCTGAACGGCGGATGGATCCGAATAAATAGACGGCTGTAGCGAGGCGTGTATGGTTATCGGTGGTTATCTGCTAGTGGTAAACGTTAGCACAATCGTTACTTTTGCCTCTTCGACGAAAGAGAGCGAGATTTGAAAAAAACTTACAGAGTTTGAACGGGGAGAATCATCGTCCTTCGGGAAGCTGGTTGTCTTATCATGCGGTAGTCGCTTGTGTGCAGTAACAGCAGCACAGTGATGAGTCTTTGAAGCAGTGGACTGATGGGTGTCGGACACTCGGAAATCCGGGGGGGACCGAAATGTGACGTCGCTCGCGATGATAGACACCTAGTTCGCATGACATGACGGACCGTGCAGCTTCCTCTAAACAATTGGCAGCACAGTGGTCAATAGCTACAGGTGTTTCATTGTGTGCTTCATCAATTCGTAGATGTCTGCTGCAGCATGGACTGCGCGCAAGGACCTCTTTATACAAGTCCCTCTCACGCTAAACCATCGCCACCTGCGTGGTACAATGGGCCGCTCAGCATAGAGACTGGCGTGCTGATTGGCAGCATGTCGTGCTTCTTCGACGAATCCCGCTTTAATTTATGGTACCATGATGGCCACATTCGTGTCAGACGCTATGCCGGTGAACGCCACGTTCGGAGTGAATTATCGAACGCCACAGTGGACGAACATTGGTTATGGTCTAGGGTGCCATAGCATATCATGGACGATCTCAATTGCTAAGAATTGTGGCCAATCTGAACAGCAACCGGTACATCAGTGAAGTTCTACAGCCCAAGCTGTTCTCTTCCTTCAAAGCTTGCCGGGCCTGTATTTCCAACATGCCCGCCTCTCATATCGCTAAGGACTGTGCAATCCTTCTTTGCAAACGCGGCAGGTACAGCTTCTTCCTTGGTCTGCGTATTCCCCGGATGTGTCGCCGATAGAACATGTGTGGAATTGGAGCCTCGTTGGTCGGCGTCTCGCTCGTGATCCTCGTCCTGTTGCTTCTGCAGACGAACTTTGGGTGCGAATACAAACAATATGAAATGCTCTTCCTCAAGCAGACATTCAAAATTTGTTGACTCCCATGCCACACGCCGTAGCAGCACTTATTGCGGCGCGTGGTGGCTGCCAACAAAATACTGATTCCGATCTCTTTTTGTTATTGTTTGTTTGCTTTTGAACATTTAATCATTTATTTTTCACTACCACTCAACTGTGTATTAAATTTCATTCAATTATGACAATTCCTTCATGGTGCAATTTTTCACAAACATCAGCCTAATTTGGCCTATGTAGTCAAATGTATCATGTCTAGAGAATATTAATCAATATTAAAAACTGACGCTTTAAATTTAAACTTTTTGAAATATTTAAACAGAACAACTTTTACAGTTCTACAGTACTTAATTTATTTCCAGGCTCATTTATATATTAAATTATTACTTTACTATCAACGTTGGCCTTCGGTACCACAGGTTTTAGCTCCAATCCTGGCGGTGGAATAGATGTTTGTTAGTTGTTCGAATCCATGTTATACCGAAGGTCTCAGTCTACTAGCAAGAAGTCTGCACAAAAATACAGTAGAGTAACAAATTAAAGCATACACTTAACCATCTTTGCCTTCCCTTAATGCTGTACTATAAGAAGCCCTAGGTGATAAACGTTAAAGATAAAATTATTTAATAATATAATGTCAAACACAAATTGAAAGTATATTAAAAAATAAACTCCTGAATGATACAGCGAAAATGTGCCATGCAAATATAATTTATATATATATCTATTTATACACATACTATTTGCATACATAAATGTCAATATTTCCTGTCTTTCAAAATGCATGTTTCAAACATCTTTACTTACCTTCAGGCTTGATGAATCGAGCTATTAGTATTTACACACCTCACTCATCTAACTTAACCACGTCTCACAAAAACATCCTCTGAAACCGAAAAGTGATACCCAAAATTCCCCTCTACTGACATATCGAGCCCGATTAGCACACCGGCTTCCGTACCAAATAAGATTAGTATGCTGGTGCGAAATTAATGCCCAGCATCAGTGATTAACCCCAACACCTCTTGTGTCACGCATTATCTGGGAATTTCACACGTCCGAGCCTCGCAGTGGTTAATTTGAAGGAATTCCACCAGGGGACTTAACATAGTAGGGAGTCGCATATTTGAATTAACAAAGACACGGCGAGAAATAGACATGCGACAAGAAGGTGAAAAAGGCGGCGGTCACTTCTTTTCCAGGACTCTCTCCGAAGGGCTTTAAAATTTACATTTCAATATGATGTTATCTCATCCCGCTATCTCTCTGAGATAGAGGGAATGAATTATTTTTGAGATACTGCGTTAGGCTTCCCAATATAATTTCGATTTACGAGTCGTGATAATCTTTTGCACCAAAATGTGGGAGACGTTTCAGGAAATGATGTCGGCAGAAAACTTTAAAAATAGCTACCCTATTAAAAAAACAACGTATTATTTGAAATGCACTTCATTAACATTGTATGCGAGAGTACCCATTAATTATTCATTATTATGGTGTTAGTTAAACTTGATATTGGTTTTTAACGTGGTACTAATTTATCAGTGAGTATTTTCTTATGTGTTTACTTATTTAGAAAACATAAATCCACTTTTCATTGCGCATATGGTAGAATTTCATAAAATATCTTGTAATGTTAAGTTTATTTAATATTATGCAGTCCTAAAAAATTTATTATGTCTGGAGAATATTAATCAATACTAAAACCGACACTTTAAACATAAACTTTTCTGAGGTATTTAAACATAACTTTTACTTTTCTACAGCACTTAATTTATTTCTCATACTCATTTATACATTACATCTTAACCTAACCATATATAAGGCCTCATTTGTGTGAAAGGCATATGGCGGTATAAAATGGGATTACTTTCTTACTAAAAATACTTTTTTGGGTTTCTAATGAACAATAATCATCATATCTTTTCACCTGCCTATCCATTGATTTCTTGACTTTACATAATTTCTAAATTTACAAAAGTGTTGGATAAAAGATAGTAACATTCCAGTCAATGCTTATACAAAAGATCCGATTGTGACAGCTACTTTTATCCAGAGTTTCAGTTCCATTTTAAGTGGTATCGTCACATGGAGCACTCATTTCAGCCATCTGTAGAACTTCCTTTAAAAGTCAATCAACCTTATCTCCACTTCAATACTGTACTATATGAAAGGGCTGGCAGACTAACGTAAAAGATCAACTGAGTTGACGTAATATCATCAAGCACTAAAATTTATTATATCTAGAGTGTATTAATCAATATTAAAACTAAATTTAAACTTTTCTGAGGTATTTAACAGTACAACTTTTACTTTTCTATAATGCCTAATAACGTAAAAGACAAAATCAGTTAATAATATAGTGTCAAACACAAATCTGAATACATTATAAAAAAAATTTTCCTTGCTGAATCATACAGTGCCAAATTTTAATAAACATATAATCCAACCATACATAAATATACATATTTGTGCACATACTAAAAAGTTAAAAAGCTATTTATATACATAAATAGCTTTTCCTGTCTTCTCAAAAGTTCATGTTTAACAACATCTTTACATAGCTAGATCATTGAGAGATATGATGAGCGAGCTATTAGTGTCTACCTAAACACATATCAAAACATGGTAAGCCACCTCGCTCATCTAACTTAACGGCGTTCTCACAAACACATTCTCTGAGTATTAACTGTAACCTGAAAGGGACACCCTTAAATTCCTCCTCTACTGACACTATTTGTCGAGCCCTGGTTAGCATGCCGTCTTCCGTGACCAAATAAGACGTGTAGTATGCTGGTGGGAGATTAATGCCCAGCATCAGGGGATTAACCCCAACACCTCTTGTGTCACGACATTATCTGGGAATTTCACACGACCCGCGCCTCGCAGCAGGTAATGAGAGGCAATTCCACCAGGGACTTAACATAGTAGGGAGTCGCATGTTTAAATTAACAAAGACACTATGAGAAATAGACATGTAACAAGAAGGTGAAAGGCGGAGGCTGAATTTTCCCACGACTCTCTCCGGAAGGGTTTTAAAAATTTACATTTCACTATGATGTTACTCATCAGCGCTATCTCTGGGATAGGGGAATGATTTATTTTGAGATACTGCGTTAGGCTTCCCAATATAAATTTCGATTTACAAGTGGTGATAATCTCTTGCACCAGAAGGGAGAGACGTTTCTAGTGAATTGATGCCAGCAGAGAACTTTAAAAACAGCTACTTTATTAAACATCGTATTAAGTTAGGAAATGCAATTTCACTAACATTGTTTCGGTCCGACTCCATTAATTATTCATTATGAACCGTGTTAGTCAAACTCCCTGATGTTGGTTTTAACGTGATGCTAATTTATCAGTGATGGTTTCTTATGTGATTACTTATTTAGAAAACATAAATCCATTTTTGTGTATATGATAGGAATTTCTAGCAGTCCCATAAAATATCTCGTACTGTAAGTTTATTTAATATTATTTTTAGTCCTAAAAGTTATTATGTCTGAGAATATTAAACAATATTAAAACAGACGCTTTAAATTTAAACTTTTGGAGATATTTAAACAAAAACGACTTTTACTGTCTAATACAGCACTTAATATATATTTCTTTATTCCTATTTATAAGTTAAATCTTACCTTAATCACCAATATAAATTTAATTTTTTGGAAGGTGTAATTTGTTTGATAAGTGTAAGATTATATTACTATTTCATACTAAAAATTATTTTTTCGTTTCTAATGAACAATAATCATCATTCATTTTTCTACGTGTCCTATCCATTGATTTCTCTTTCACTTTGCATAATTTCTAAATTTATAAGGCGTCAATTATACACTCATGTGCATAAATTAAGGATAATGAAGTTCAGGAAAAGAAAGAACAGCAAAACAAATTTGACTTATTTGCAAAGTTTATTTATTAAACAAAAGGTAAAAAAGAGCAAAAAAGATGCTATATGTTTGACATAATTAATAAAAATTGCGATTTTTACTCCCTGGAACAAATTTCAAAAAAAGAACCTATTTACAAAAAACATGGTATAACATGGTTAGTATGATTCTTAATATGAAGTATGTCTCCCGGACTATGCAATACAGGCTTTACAACGCCTAGGCATGCTGAGTATCAAATTATCAATCTGATCTTGCGGAAATATTAAACCACTCATCTGGAAGCAAAATGTCTGAAGTTCCGGTTGACAGTGAGGTGGAGCTGATGCAAGCCGCAATTCGTCGGCCAAGTATATGCCAGCGCTACGCTCTATGGATTCAAGTCCGGGGATACACTCTGAACATGCCGGTCAGTTCTGGAACCAAGAATAATTCCTCCTCAAACGAGCCATCCTGCACCACCGTAACGGTGTCGTTCAATGGTGTTCTCTTGGTGGTAACGGGTACCTGGCGCTCTCCATATGAAAGTCCGGCGAGAATCAGACTGCAACCAAACCTGGACTCTGTCGGAAAACATCACACCTGACCACTGTTGCGGTGTCCACAATGCATGCTCTCTACTCCAGGTTAATCGCAGGCGACAGTGAGTTGCGGTAAGTGGAACACATCTGACAGGCCTACGAGCATATAGACCAATGTGCTCCTAAGCGTCTGTACACGGTCTGCCTTGAAACTGTCGTACCGGTAGCTGAAGAGAGCTGATCGAGACAGGTCTGATGCTGTGCTCCGTCTGTTTCTTTTGGCAGTAACTGCTAAATACCGGTCCTCATTCGGCATTGTAAACTCGAGGGCGACCTGTGCTGCTTAACATCTACTCAAATTACCATCATCTTGGAATCGTTGCCAAAGCCTGAGATGACACTCTAGGCGATTCCAAATTCTCGGATACTTCCAGGTACGTCCACATTCCAGTCGTCCGATAATTCTACCAAGTAAAAAATCATCCAAATGCTTCCTTTTGTGCCATGACTATGCAGTTATTGCTGAAGGCTTTTAAAGCGCTTGTGAACAATTTTACTTCTTTGCACCATTCATATATACCCCTCTCTTACGCTCACGTCATTGTGACGTACTACTATCCGCGCCATCTGGTGGTTTCCTGTAATTTGCATATTCTTCTTCAAGATCTGGTTGTGATAATTCTACAGGTGAAATTTTTATTTTTTGGAGTTCAATTTCTGTGTGATTCTGAATTATCCTTAATTTATGGACATGATTGTAGATAGCGACATTTCAGTCAATACTTTCAGAAATGAATAGATTCGATTGTAACAAGTAGTTTTAATTCAGAGTTTCAGTTCCCATTTGTAAGTTGTATCGTCTCATTAAACACTTATTTTAGCTATCAGAACTTCCTCTTAAAAGACAATCATCATTGATCACCTCTTCAATACTGTACTATATGAAGTACAATGTGATAACGTTAAAGATAAAATGAGTTAATAATAAGGTGTCAAATCAAAGAACTGGAACGCATTAAAAATTTTTACTGAATGATACAGAGGCAAATTTGAAATCAAATTTAAATCCGCAATTCATAAAATATAACAGTTTACACCCTCATACAGTGAGTTAACTCCTCGAACAGTATGTACATAAAATTTTTTCCTGTTTCTCAAAATTCAAATTTAACAACATATTTACTCAGCTAGATCCTTGAGAACTTTGATGAATGGGCTATTAATATCTACTAAACACACATCAAACTGGAATGCCCTCTCTCATCTAACTTAACCACGTCTCACAAAAGACATCCTCTGAGTATTAACAATAACCGAAGGATATTGTAAATCATGTCAATAAACTATATAAAGCATAAAAGATAAAATGAGATAATAATATATAGGTGTCAAACACAAAATAGAGATTATTGCAAATTGTTCTGAATATTGCCAAATTTTAATGCCACTATAATCCAACAAGACATAAACATATACCTATTTATATAAGCACTTCTTGTATACATAAATATGTTTTCCGGTCTACTCAAATACCTTATATTCAACAACATCTTTATTTAGCTGAGATCCTGAGAGGTTTGATGAATCGAGCTATTAGTATCTACCAAAACACATAACAAACTCGTAAGCCTCCTCGCTCATCCTAACTTAACCGCGTCTCACAAAAACATCCTCTGAGTATTAACTATAACCGAAAAGTATGCACACTCTAAATTCCCTCTACTCGACAATATCGAGCCACGGTTAGCATGTTGTCGTCCCTACCAAATAACATGTGCGTAGTATGCTGGTGCGAGATTAATGCCCAGCACCAGTGATTAACCCCAACACGTCTTGTGTCATGGCATTATCGAGGGAATTTCACACGTCTGAGCCTCGGCAGCGGGTAATGAGGAGAATTCACCAGGGACTTAACATAGTAGGGAACCGCATGTTTAAATTAGCAAAAGACACGGCAAGCCGATAGATGTGCAAACAAGAAGAAGAAAGGCGGCGGCTGAATTTTTATGACTCACTCCGAAAGGTTTTAAATTTACATTTCAATACGATGTTATTCATCCCGCCATCTGAGATAGGGGAATGAATTATTTTGAGATACTGCGTTAGGCCTCCCAATGTAAATTTCGATTTAAGAGTGGTGATAATCTTTGCACCAGAAAGGGAGAGCGTTTCGGGAAATGATGTCGGCAGAGAACTTTAAATAGCTACCCTATTAAAACATCGTATTATGTTAGGAAATGCAATTTCACTAACATTGTTTGCGCCGATTTCATTAATTATTCATTATGAACCGTGTTAGTTAAACTTGATATTGATTTTTAACGTGATAACTAATTTATCAGTTAGGAATTTCTTCACATAAGGCTTTAAAAGGCTTTAATAGGCTTTATAAGGCTTAAATGCTTTTCTTACTTAGTCTGGAGAATATTAATCAATATTAAAAACAGACGCTTTTAAATTTAAACTTTTCTGAGATATTTAAACAGAACGACTTTCAATGTTCTACAGCACTTAATATATTTCAATTGTCATTTATACGCTACATCCCACTAACTTAAACCATATATATAAATTTTATTTTTGTGAAAGGATTAATTTAATTGATATGGGGTAATATTACTGTTTTTATATACTAAAAATAATTTTTTTTCGTTTCACAATGAACAATAACCATCATTCATTTTGTAACAATAACCATCATTCATTTTTGTAACAATAACAATCGTTTCATTTTTGTACTATCCATTGATTTCTCTTTGACTTTACATAATTTCTAAATTTGCAAAGTGTCAAAAAGATAGTGACTCTTAAATCCATACTTTCAAAGATGAACAGATTCGATTGTGACAGCTAGTCTTTATACTGAGTTTCAGTTCCATTTTAAGTTGTATCGTAGCACAGAGCACTCATTTTAGCCATCTCTGAACTTCCTCTTAAATGTCAATCAACATTTATCTCATCTTCAATGCTGTACTATATGAAGTACAAGGTGACTAATGTAAAAGATAAAATGAGTTAATAATATAATGTCAAACACAAATTTAATTCATTACAAATTGTTTCTGAATGATACAGGACCAAATTTTAATGAAAATATAATCTGTATACACTATTGATACATACTACACGTAAACATAAATAGGCTTTTTTGTCTTCACAAAATACGTATTCAACAACATCGTTATAGCTAGAACCTTGATAAACCGAGCTATTAGTATGTACCTAAACACAAATCAAACTTGAAGACCACCTCGCTCAACTTAACCACGTCTCACAACATTGTCCTGAGTATTAACTATAACCGAAAGGGATACCTAAATGCTGTTCATATTTACTGCATAAATCACGAGGAGACTAACATAAAAGATAAAATGAGTTAATAACATGATCAAACACAAAATTGAACGCATTAAAAATTGTTTCTGAAAGATACAGTGCCAAATTTTAAGGCAAATATAATCTATATATGCCTATTTATATATACTACTTGTATACATAAATAGCTTTTCCTGCATTCTCAAAATGCATGTTTAACAGCATCTTCACTTAGCTGAGATCTCTGATGAATAGAGCTTATTAGTATCTATCTAAACACACATCAAACTTGTAAACCACCTCGCTCATCTAACTTAACCACGTCTGACAAAACATATCCACTGAGTATTAACTATAACCCTAAAAAGGGATACCTAAACCCTCTACCTCGACAATATCGGACTTGAGAGCTCGGTTTACATACCGGCTTCCGTACCAACTAAGATGTGTGTAGTATGCTGGTGCGAGATTAATGCCCAGCATCAGTGATTAACCCCAACACCTCTTGTGTCACGGCATTTATCTGGGAATTTTCACACGTCCCGAGCCTCGCTGAGGTAGTAATGAGAGGAATTCCACCCGAGATTAAGATAGTAGAGAATCGCATGTTTAAATTAACAAAGACACGGCGAGAAATAGATATGCAACAAGAAGGTGATAGGCGGCTGGTTTTCCATGACTCACTCCGAAGGGTTTAAAATTACATTTCAATATGGTGTTATTCATCCCGCTATCTCTGAAGATAAGGGAATTATTTATTGAGATACTGGCGTTAGGCTACACAATATAAAATTGATTTATGAGTGGTGATAATCATTGCACCAGAAGGTGAGGGACGTTTCAGGGAAATGATGCCGGCACAGATCTTTAAAATAGCTACCCTATTAAAACATCGTACTAAGTTAGGAAATGCAATTTCACTAACATTTTGAGCCGACTTCATTAATTATTCATTATGAGACGTGTTAGTTCCACAGCTCGGATATTGGTTTTAACGATACTTATTTATCAGTGTGTGATTTTCTTATGTGTTTACATATTTAGAAAACATATCTACTTTCTATCGTGCATATGGTAGGAATTTTCAGTACACCATAAAATATCTAATACTTTACGTTTATTTAATATTCTACTGTCCTAAAATTTATCATGTCTGGCGAATATTAATCAGTATTATTAAAATCGACGCTTTAAATTTCAACTTTTCAGGGGTATTTAAACATAATAACTTTTACTATTCTACAGCACTTAATATGTTCAATTCTCATTTATACGATTAAGTCATAGTACATCAATATGAATTTTTATTTTTGTGAAAGGCGTAATTTGTTTGACATGCAATTATATTACTGTTTTTAGTAAAATTAATTTTTCGTTTCTAATGAGCAATAAGCATCATTCATTTTTCTATGTGTGTTCTATCCATTGATTTCCTCTTTGGCTTCACATAATTTCTAAAATTTGCAAAGCTTCACAAAAAGATAGTGACATTTAAATCCATACTTTCAGAGATGAATAGATACGCTTGTGACAGCTCAGTTTTATCTACACGGTTTTCATTTCCATTTCTAAGTGGTATCGTCTCAAGAAACATCCATTTCAGCTATCTCTGAACTTCCTCTTAAAAGTCAATCATCGTTGATCATCTCTTCAATACTATACTATATGAAATACAAGGGGGACTATCGTAAAAGATAAAAAACGATTTAGTAATGTGATATCGAAACACACACTGAATGCATTACAAAAATTGTTCCTGAACGATACAGCGCCAAATTTTTAATGCAAATATATTCTATATATACCTATTTATACACATACATAACTATTTATACATATGCATAAATAGGTTTCCCTATCTTCTCAAAATCCATGTTTAATAACAGCTTTTACTTATATATCTTTGATGAATCGAGCTATTAGTATCTATCTAAACACACATCAAACCGCTCATCTAGCAACCACGGCTCACATACACATCCTCTGAGTATTAACTTTGTAACCGAAAGGGATACCCTAAATTCCCTCTACTCGACAATATCAAAGAACGGTTAGCATGGCGGCTTCCGTAGCAAATAAGACGTGTGTAGTATGCTGGTGCGATTAATGCCCAACATCAGTGATTAACCCCAACACCTCTTGTGTCGGCATTATCAGGGAATTTCTTTACGTCCTGAGCCTCGCAGTGGGTAATGAGGGAATTCCACCAGGGACTTTAACATAGTAGGGAGTCGCATGTTTAAATTAACAAAGACACCTGTGAGAAATAGATAAAACAAGAAGGTGAAAGGCGGCGGCTGAATTTTCCATCACTCTCTCCGAAGGGTTTTAAAATTTACATTTCAATATGATGTTATTCATCCCACCATCCCTCGAGATATAGGGAATGAATTATTTTGAGATACTGCGTTAGGCTTCCCAATATAAATTTCGATTTACGAGTGGTGATAATTTTTGCACCGGAAGGGAGAGACGTTTGAGGAAATGATGCCGGCAGAGAACTTTTAAAATAGCTGCCCTATTAAAAACATCGTATTAAGTTAGGGAATGCAACTAAAATTGTTTGCGCCGATTTCGTTAATTATTCATTATGAGGTTTTGTTAGTTAAATTTCTTATTGGTTTTAACAGCATACTAATCTATCAGTGAGTGATTTTCTTATGTGTTTACTTATTCAGAAAACATAAATCCACTTTCTATCGTACATGGTAGGAATTCCTATCAGCCCATAAAATATATTATACTTTAAGTTTATTTAATATAATGTTAAAAATAATAAAAAAATTTAATGTCTGAAAAAATCTATGTCTTGGAGCATATTAATCAATATTAAAACTTAACTTTAAATTTAAACTTTTCTGAGAATAGTTAAACAGTGCAGCTTTTACTGTTCTACAGCCCTTAATATATTTCTGTCCTCATTTGTACGTTAAATCTTAACTTAATCATCAATGTAATTTTTAATTTTTGTTAAAGTAATAATTTTTTGATATGTGATTATATTATTGTTTTTTAACTAAAAATAATTTCCTCGTTTGTAATGAGGAATATCATCATTATTTCTTGAAAGGGAAACGTCGATTGTTATATACGATGCGTTTCTAAGAAAAAGAAGTAACTAGACTTGACATTTTGAATGTCATCATTGGTCTTCTGGTTTGCTTCGTAAGATGCATCCATCTTTTAGGCGCTTCATATATTACTAATACAGCATATGATTGTGCATAGAACTGAGCTGCCCTATGCAGTTTGGAAATGATGTAAGTGAGAGAAGTCTGGCATCGCACAGTGTCGCCCTTACAGCCATATAAAACCGGGATCTACGGCTTAAAGTGGATTCGGATCGCTACAAACCTCCATGGCACCCACGGGGACTCGAACCCGAAACCTGTGGAATTGAGCGCCAGTGCGATATACGCTCGGCCATTCTTATCCCATTTCGCCATATTTTGCTATCATCGGCTCATTATCATTTGACATAATCACACTAACCCAATGTATACATAAATAGCTTTTCCAGTCTTGTCTAATATCTTTACTTAGCTAGATCCTTGTGAGTTTTGAGGAATCGTGCTATTAGTATCTACCTAAACCACATCAACTGGTAAGCCACCTCGCTCATCTAACTTAACCACGTCTCACAAACCCATTCTTTGAGTATTAACTATAACCGAAAGGGATACCCTAAATTCCCTCTACTCGACACTATCGAGGTCGGTTAGCATGCCGGCTTCCGTAGCAAATAAGATGTATGTAGTATGCTGGTGCGAGATTAATGCCCAGCATCAGTGGTTAACCCCAACACCACTTGTGTCACGGTATTATCTGGGAATTTCACACGTCCCGCGCCTCGTAGTGGGTAATGAGAGGGAACTCCACCAGGGACTTAACATAGTAGGGAGTCGCATGTTTAAATTAACAAAAAGACGCAGCCAGAAGTAGATATGCAACAAGAAGAAAAGAAAGGCGGCGGCTGAATTTTCCATGACTCTCTCCGAAGGGTTTTAGAATTTGCCTTTCAATATGATGTTATTCATCCGCCATCTCTGAGATAGGGGAATGAATTATTTTGAGATACTGCGTTAGGCTTCCCAATATAAATTTCGATTTATGAGTGTTGATAATCTTTTGCACCAGAAAGGAAGACACATTTCAGGAAATGATGCCGGCAGAGAACTTTAAAATAGCTGCCCTATTAAAACATCGTATTAAGTTAGGAAATGCAATTTCATTTACATTGTTCGCGTCGACTTCATTAATTATTCATTATGAGAGGTGTTAGTTAAACTTGATATTGGTTTTAACGTGGTACTAATTTATCAGTGAGTGATTTTTTTACGTCTTTACTTATTTAGCAAACATAAATGCATGTCCAATACAACATATGATAGGAATTTCTGGCAGCATACAAAAATATCTTGTACTTTAAGTTTAGTTAATATCATCCTGTCCTATAATTTATTATGTCTACAGTGTATTAATTAATATTAAAACTGTTGCTTTAAATTTTAACTTTTCAGAGATATCTAAACAGCAATTAATGTATTTCTGTTCTCATTTATACGTTAAATAGTAACTTAACCATCAATTGAAATATTTTTGCAAAAGGCATAATTTGTCTGATATGTGATTATATTATTGTTTTATATTACAAATAATTTTTCGTTTGTTATGTACAATAATCATCATTCATTTTTTCTACGTGTCCTGTCCATTGTTTTCACTTTACATAATATCTAAATTTATAAACCATCAATTATAGATAGCGACATTTCAGTCAATAATTTCAGAAATGAGTAGATTCGATTGTGACAAGTAGTTTTTATCCAGAGTTTCAGTTCCATTTGTAAGTTGTATCGTCTCATGAAACACTCATTTCAGACATCTCTGAACTTCCTCTTAAAAGTCAATCATCGTTGATCACCTCTTAAATATTGTACTATATGAAATACAAGGGGACTAACGTAAAAGATAAAACGAGTTAGTAATATAATATTAAACAGAAATAGAAGGCATTACGAAATTGTTCCTAAATAATACAGCTCCACATTTTAATGCAAATATATACTATATATACCTATTTATACACATACTACATGTGTACATAAATAGACTTTCCTGTCTTCACCAAATTCATGTTTAATAACAGCTTTACTTAGCTAGATCATTGATGAATCGAGCTATTAGTCGATCGAGCTACCTAAGCACACATCAATGACATCAATGATACAATGACAAATTTTAATGCAAATATGTATTCCAGACATATAAATATAATTATTTACATAAATAGCTTTTCCTGTCTTCTCTAATATCATTATTTAGCTAGATCCATGATAGTTTTCATGAATCGAGCTATTAGCATGTACCTAGCACACATCAAACTGATAAGCCACCTCTCTCATCTAACTTAACCACATCTCACAAACACATCCTCAGAGTATTAACTATAACCGAAAGAGATGCCCTAAATTCCCACTCTCGACAATATCGAGCCCGGTTAGCATGCCGGCTTCCGTACCAAATAAGATGTGTGTAGGATGGTGCAAGATTAATGCCCAGCATCAATGATTAACCCCAACACCTCTTGTGTCATGGCATTATCTGGGAATTTCACATGCCCTGAGCCTCGTAGTGGGTAATGAGAGGGAATTCTACCAGGGACTTAACATGGTACGAAGTCGCATGTTTAAATTAACAAGGACACGGCGAGAAATAGATATGCAACAAGAAGGTGAAAGGCGTCTGCTGAATTTTCCATGCCTCTCTCCGAAGGGTTTTAAAATTTACATTTCAATATGGTGTTATTCGTCCGCTATCTTTGAGATAGGAGAATGAACTATTTTGAGATACTGCGTTAGGCTTCCCAATATAAATTTCGATTTACGAGTGGTGATAATCTTTTGCACCAGAAGGGGAGAGACGTTTCAAGAAATGACGCCGGCAGAGAACTTTAAAATAACGACCCTATTAAAACATCGTATTAAGTTAGGAAATGCAATTTCACTAACATTGTATCCGCCGACTTCATTAATTAATTATTAAGCGCCGTGTTAGTTAAACTTGATATTGTTTTTAACGTGATAGTAATTTGTTAGTGTGTGATTTTCTTATGTGTTTACTTATTTTGAACTACTACACATATGCACATACTTCTATTGCACATATGGTAGGAAGTTCTAGCAGCCCGTAAAAATATCTTTTTTACTTTGAGTTTATTTAATCTTAAGTAGTCCTAAAATTTATCATGTCTGGAGGATATTAATCAATATTAAAAGTTAACTTTAAATTTAAACTATTCTGAGATATTTAAACAGAACGACTTTTATTGTTCTGCAGCTTTTAATTTATTTCTCTCTAGGCTAATTTATACGTTACATCTTAACTTAACCATGTATATAAATTTTATTTTTGTGTAACATGTACATGTAAATATATATATATTTTTTGTTTAGTAAAAATAATTATTTTTGCATTGAAAAATAATCATCGCTATTTATTTAGAAAAATGTTAATTATTATATACGATACGCTTTTAAAAAAAAATCGCTGAGTCTTGATAAATTTTAAATGGCACCCTTGGTTCCTCGTGTTTGCTTCGAAAGATGTATCTATCTTTGGGCACTTCGTATACTACACCACATCACAGAGCATGGAGCTGAGTTGCCCCTCCATATTTTGGAAATGATGTGAGTAAGAGAAGTCGGACTAGGCACAGTGACGATCTTTACAGCCATATAAGACCGAGACCTACGGCTAAAAGTTGATTTCTAACCACTACAAACATCAATGGATCGCCAGGACTTGAACCCGAAACCTGTGGAACCGAGCACCAGAGCGCTAGATACTCGGTCATTTATAGCCCCATTTCATATATTTGCAATCATCAGCTCATTATCGTTGGACATACTCACACATACACAATATGTACATAAATAGCTTTACCTGTCTTCTCAATATTCAGGTTTACCAGCATCTTTATTTAGCAAGATCCTTGATGAATCGAGCTATTAGTAGCTACCTAAACGCACATTAAAAACGGAAAGCCACCTCGCTCATCTAACTTAAATACGTCTCACAAACACATTTTCAGAGTATTAACTATAACCGAAAGGGATACCCTAAATTCCCTCTACTCGACAATATCGAGCCGAATTAGTATACCGGCTTCCGTACCTAATAAGATTTGTGTATGCAACGTATTTTCTTAGTATATATGTTGCATACACAAGAGGGTTGTACATACAAGTGAGAGTTTTGATGAATTGGGCTATTAGTATATATATAAACACACATCAAACTGATAAGCCACCTCGCTCATCTAAATTCTACTCCCTGTCTCAAACGCATCTGGGTATTAACTATAATCAAAAAGGAATACACTAAATTCTTGTACTATATAAAGCACGAGGTGACTAAAGATATTTAAACAGAACAACTTTTATTGTTCTACAACACAATTTATTTCTAAGCTCGTCTATGCGTTAAATCCATCCATATAATTTTTTATTAACCATCAATATATTTTTATTTTCGTGAAAGTCGTAATTTGTTTCATATGCTATTGTATTATTGAGTTTTTTTCCACAAAAAATTTTTTTTTTCGTTTGTAATGAACAATAATAATCGTTATTTGATATCATATCGCCTTTGGTATCATAGTCTTCAGGGGTTCGAAACCTCGCGGTAGCAAGGATGATTGTGTTAGTTGTTCGGAATCCACGTTAAACTGAAGATCCCAGTCTAATTAACCGAAATTCTGCAGAAACGGACCGTAGAGCGACAAACCGACACATAGAACTTAACCATCTTGGTCTTCCCTTCTATGCTGTACTATAAGAAGCCTCAGGTGACTAAAGTAAAAGTTCAAAGGAATTAATAATATGGTCTCAAACGATTGAACTGAAATGCATTACAAAAATTGTTGCTGAAGGATACAGTGCCAAATTTTAATGCAAATATAATGCAGCAATACATAAATATAACTATTTACACACTCATACGTACACAGTATTTACATCAATAGCTTCTGTCTCTAATATCTTTACTTAGCTAGATCCTTGAGAGTTTTGATGAATCGAGCTATGTATTACTATCTACCTAACACATCAAACCGGAAAGTCACCTCGCTCATCTAACTTAGAAACGCATCCTCTGAGAATTAACTATAACAGAAAGGGATACCCTAAATTCCCTCTACTGACAATATCGAGCCCAGTTAGCATGGCGGCTTCCGTACCAAATAAGATGTGTAGTATGCTGGTGCAAGATTAATGCCCAGCATCAGAAATTAACCCCAACAACCTCTTGTGTCATGGCCTTATCTGGGAATTTCACACGTCCTGAGCCTCGGGCAGCGGGTAATGAGAGGGAATTTCACCAGGACTTAACACATTAGGGAGTCGCATGTTTGAATTAACAAAGACACGGCGAGAAATAGATATGCAACAAGAAGGTGAAAGACGGCGGCTGAATTTTCCATGACTCTCTCTCCGAAGGGTTTTAAAATTTACATTTCAATATGGTGTTATTCATCCCACCATCTCTGAGATAGGGGAATGAATTATTTTGAGATACTGCGTTAGCTTCCCAATATAAATTTCGATTTACGAGTCGTGATAATCTTTGCACCAGAAGGGTAGAGACGTTTCAGGAAAATGATGTCGGCAGAGAACTTTAAAATATTACGCTATTAAAACATCGTATTAAGTTAGGAAATGCAATTTCACTAACATTGTTTGCGCCGACTTCATTAATTATTCATTATGGGGCGTGTTAGTTAAACTTGATATTGGTTTTTAACGTGAAACTAATTATCAGTGAATGATTTTTCTTATGTGTTTACTTATTTAGGTAACATAAATCCACTTTCTATTGTACATATTGTAGGAATTTCTAGCAGCCCATAAAATATCTTGAACTTTAATTTTATTTAACATTATATTGCCCTAAAATTTGTCATATCTGGAAAATATTAATCAGCATTAAAACTTAACTTTAAATTTAAACTTTTCTGAGATATTTAAAAAGAATTACTTTTTACTGTTCTGCGGCTTTTAATTTAGTTCTCTAGGTCTTTTTACGTTACATCTTAACTTAACCATCAATAAAATTTTTATTTTTTGTGAAAGTCGTAATTTGTTTAATATGTGATTATATTATTGTTTTTTTTATTAAACATAATTTTCTTTTGCAATGAACAATAATCGTCATTAATTATTAAAACAAAAGTTAATTATTATATACGATGTTTTTTTTTAAGAAAAAAATAGATTTCTCTTGATAAATTTTGATTGGAACCTTGGTTTTCGCATTTGCTTCGTAAGATGAATCTATCTTTTGGACACTTCATATATTACTACTACTACCCGGACCGGGATCTACAGATTAAAGTGGATTCCGAACATCTACAAAAATACATGGTACCGCTGGGACTCGAACCCGAAACCTGTAGCACCAAGCGCCAGAACGCTAGACACTCGGTCATTCAAGCCCATCACTTAACTTCCTCCTAGAAATCAATTATCCTTGATCTCTCTTTGAACGCTGTACCATATGAAGCACAAGGTGACTAAGGTAAAAGATAAAATGAGTTAATATCATAGTGTCAAACACAAACTAGAATGCATTACAAAAATAGTTCCTAAATGATACAGTGCCAAATTTTAAAGCATATATAAACCAGTAATACATATATATACCTATTTATATCTGCACTACTTGTACAAATAAATAGCTTTTCCTGTCTTCTCTATATTCAGGTTCATCAACCTCTTTACTTAGCTAGATCCCTGAGAATTTTAATAAATCGAGCTATTAGTATCTACCAAACACACATAAAAACTGGTAAGCCACCTCGCTCATCTAACTTAACCGCGTCTCAAAAACACATCCTCTGAATATTAACTATAACCGAAAGTGACACCCTAAATACTGTACTATATAAAGCACGAGGTGACTAGTGTAAAAGATCAAATGAATTAATAATACGGTGTCAAACTAATGAACTGGAATGCATTTCAAAATTGTTGCTGAATGATACAAGGCCAAATTGTAATGCAAATATAATCCATATATACCTATTTATAGACATACTACTTGTATACATGAAAAGCCCTTCATGTGTTTCTCTAATATCTTTACCTAGCTAGATCCTTGAGAGTTTGGTTGAATCCAGCTATTAGTACCTACCTAAACACACATCAAACTGGTAAGCCACTTCGCTCATCTAACTTCGCCATGTCTCACAAACACATCATCTGAGTATTAACTATAACCGAAAGGGATACCCTAAATTCCCCTACTAGACACTATCGAGCCCAGTTAGCATGCCGGCTTCCGTACCAAATAAGATGTGTGTAGTATGCTAGTGCGAGATTAATGCCCAGCATCAGGGATTAACCCCGACACCTCTTGTGTCACGGCATTATCTGGGAATTGTATGCGTCCCGAGCCTCGCAGTGGGTAATGAGAGGGAATTCCACCAGGGACTTAACATAGTAGGGAGTCGCATGTTTAAATTAACAAAGACACGGCGAGAAATAGATATGCAACAAGAAGGTGAAAGGCGGCGGCTGAATTTTCCATGACTCTCTCCGAAGGGTTTTAAAATTTGCATTTCAATATGGTGCTATTCATCCCGCTATCTCTGACATAGGAGAATGAACTATTTTGAGATACTGCGTTAGGCTTCCCAATATAAATTTCGATTTACGAGTGGTGATAATCTTTGCACCAGAAGGGGAGAGACGTTTCAGGAAATGATGCCGGCGGAGAAGTTTAAAATAGCTACGCTATTAAAACGTCGTATTAAGTTAGAAAATACAATTTCACTAACATTGCTTGCGCCGACTTCATTAATTATTCATTATGAGACGTGTTAATTAGACATGATATTGGTATTAAAGTGATACGAATTTATCAGTGAGGGATTTTCTTATGTGTTTACTTAATTAGAAAGCATGCATCCGCTTTCTATTGTGTGCATATGGTAGGAATTTCTAGAAGCCCATAAAATATCTTGTACTTTAAGTTTATTTAATATTATGTTGTCCTAAAATTTATCATGTCTGAGAATATTAATGAATATTAAATCCGACGCTTTAAATTTAAACTTTTCTGAGGTATTTAAACCGAACAACTTTTACTATTCAACAAAGCTTAATAACGTAAAAGATGAAATGAGTTAATAATATGGTTTAAAACTAATTCTGTAATGCGTTACAAAATGGTTCTATAATGATACAGTGCCAAATTTTAATTCAAATACACTCATATCCATAAATTAAGGATAATTCAGAATCACACAGAAATCGAACTCTAAAATAAAAATTTCACCTGTAGAATTATCACACACATCTTGAAGAAGAATATGCAAATTACAGGAAACTGGTATCTAAACAGAACAACTTTTATTGTTCTACAACACTTAATATATTTCTATCGTCATTTATACTTTAAATCTTATTGATTATTTTGAGATACTGCGTTAGGCTTCCCAATATAAATTTCGATTTACGAGTCGTGATAATCTTTGCACCAGAAGAGTAGAGACGTTTCAAGAAATGATGTCGGCAGAGAACTTTAAAATATCTACTCTATTAAAAACATCTAATTAAGTTAGGAAATGCAATTGCACTAAATGCCGACTTCATTAATTATTCATTATATCATCAATTAATTATTCATTATTCATATGAATCAATATATTTTTATTTTTGTTAAAGTTATCATTTGTTTGATTTGTGATTATACTTTTTTTTTTACTAAAAATAATTTTTGAACAATAGCCATCGTTTGAACTAATCATCATTTATATGAATAATAATCATAGTTATTTATTAAAAGCGAAAAAGTTAATTATTATATATTATGCGCTTATAAGGAAAATTAGCTTAATCTTGATAAATTTTGAATGGCACCATTGGTCGTGCTTTTGTAAGCTGCATCTTTTGGGCCACTTGCACATATTTGCAATCATCAGCTCATAATCATTACCCATCGTATTTTAACCAGTTACAGTAATTGCCGTATCACCAAATGCTACAAAAGGTGAGGTAAGATGATATTCTCTAAGCTCAAAATGCAGAATATTGCAGAAATTCATCAGAGAATTCATTTACAGACCTCCAGTAGCGAATGTAACTTAAAGTAAGAAACATTAGTTTGTCTTGTTTCCAAGATTCAAAATTTCTGATGAAAAGGGCGGATGAATACTCCCCTCATCCTTACGAAACACGACCTTGTACCCAATAGCTTCCACTCTTTTACCTGAGGATGTAGCTTGCTTCCCAATGTTGTGCAAATAGTACAGCGTTTAAATCATGTTAGCATGTGTAACTTTGAGGGGCGGATTCCTATAAAGGGGCTTGAGGGCCTAGTGGTTAGCGCTCTGGGGCTCGGTGCCACAGTCTTTGGGTTCTAGTACGGCGGATACCATGGATGATTCGGAATCCGCTTTAATCTACTTAGGTCCCGGTCTAATATGACTGTAGCGCATTGACGTAGGGCTGACACTCCTACCCCCGTAAAAAAGAAAGCATCTCCTTTCTCGTAATCAGTTAGTAGGCAGACGGCCTTGGCTCATCATGAGGCTGTTGCGCCTATGAAGAAGAAGATTATTTCTATAAAAGAGGCAGAGGAGAGATAATATGAAATATTCAGGCGTCAGGTTCATAACAAGCTACTTTGCTTTATCATACATGCTTACAGTTGAATAATACTTTTGTAAAAAATATTACCAATATATGTATGCCCGAGGAACCATTCCCTAAATTTATATTATTTTGTTTATTTTAATAACTAAGTGGCCTTTTCCTTTCATGCCTTTTACGATGAGACCCAGTGCTATATAGTTAGAATATGCGTAGAGCGGATATCCAGAACGCTATTTTATACATATGCGTTATTTCCATTTGATTTGTACCGATCAATAATTTCATTCATATGCAGTACACTGCACATTATCACCATCTTGCAGCAATTGTAAAGGATTTCCATTTATTGAATATGAAGTCAAAAAGTCGTACGAATGGCACAAGCAATTGACGGCCAAGGATTGTTAAATATGGGAAAAGGACGATCAAGAAGTGAAGATTTGATGGCAGTGTAATACCAACTAATAGCGAAAGCAGCTGTTGTGACTGGTAATTATCCTGTTGTGTGTGGGTAAGGGGTATTTCCTTTATTTTTTGTATGAATCCAGGAATGGTAGATAACCTCCCGGTCACACGGTCAGGTCCAAAAGAACCGGTCGGTTTTTGTGGGACCCTTTTTTGGAGTTTTTGCGGGCAAAAAGGGAGACCCGTTGAAAGCAGAGCGAACGATCTGAGACAGTGCGTGAGCCTGGTACACAATTTTTGTTGTGAGAAAGATACATGTTATAAATTATCCAAGTAGCCAATGTCCATCTTTGAATTTGCGGGGGAGCATTCTTTTTGTTAAAAAGGTTTTGAGGCTACTGGTAAATCACTGCCTACCCACTCATGGGAATATTTCATTTGAGGTATGCGTAATATTATGATTGCTTCTCTATAAACATTTTTTATTTAGTCTGTTTCAAGTGCCAATGTAAAAATCCTAAATTTGATTGTAATTGTATGTATTAGTATTCATAAAGGAAAAAGTAAAGGAAAATAGTTGTTTGTTTCAGTATTCATTTTCGTATTTTTATTAATTGTTTTTATATTAATGTTAAATTATTTGGCCGTCCTACGAGTATACGTAGACTAACGGCATCATTTCTATGTCGGTTTTAACAGCAGCGATACTAAAGAAGAAGATAAAATACTTTTATCTACCGAAAAGCTAAGCTAATTGTTAAAAATGGGACAGGAATTGACCTGATTTTGCAAAGTAGATTAACTCAAATAAGGAATGACGATGAAATTTTATGAGATGAATTGCAAACCTCTAAGCTCCTTACCGCAAAACTTTCAGAAAGTTGTGTAAGTCGTTGCTCAAGCTGTAAAAAAAAAAAATAATGGCATATCATTGACCTACTTATTAATCAGTAATAAAACTCCTTTCAATGGGCTTTTTTCATGTTTCTCTTTAATTACAATACTTATGCTTATTTAAATAATATTTTTAAGTTATTTAAGTTAATAACTTAAAAATATTATTTAAAGCGTAAACTATTACAGTAATATTTAGTAAAAGTAATTATTAATACTATTAATATATTTAGTAAAGTTTTTAGTTTAGTTTTTAGTTTTTTTTAGTTTTTTTTTTTTAAAGTAATTATTAATATATTTAGTAAAAGTAATTATTAATAATTATTGATTAAAAGTAATTATTTAATACTTTTACTAAATATTACTGTAATAGTTCTTGTTTTCCTATCTCAAAATTTATTTTAAGCTTCATGGAATCTTATTGTGGGGTCTAACGGCAGAGTGACTTGGGCTCTAGTGCTCGATGACACAGGTTTCGGGTTCGAGTATCGGCGCTGCCATGGATGTTTGTAGTGGTTCGAAATCCCCTTTAGACTGTAGGCCCTGGTCTAATATGACTGCTGGGCCGAAGCCTGACAACCTAACTCGTAAAAAGAAAAATATAACGAACCTGTCTCGAAATCTCTCAGTAGGTAGATGGTCTTGACCAAGGTGGGGCTGTTGCGCCAATGAAGAAGAATTTTTTGTTTTGATAGTATGGATTTTGAGAGTCACCTTACAACGTTTACAATAAATAGCATACTTATTTTTTTTTTTTTTTTTCCTGTTCTTGGAAATTCTTAAAATATGTTTCAGTAAACCATTCCACTTTGAAACATTAAACATATCATTTACGCTTTTGTATGAAGTATTTTTTTTCATTCATAAAAATATATTCATTAATTAGAGCTAGTATAAAATTTAGTAGCACGATTTAAAACAAGATTAAACAGCAAAAGTAACGTAAATAAAATAAAATTTAAACAGTCTCAGTAGGAAGCATCAGAATTGCCATATTGACATTTTAATTTAAATCACAAATCAAACTGATAATATTGTAAAAACGTAATAAAGACTTCGAAAATTAATCTAAATATTTTGTTCTAGTAAAGCTATAGCAGACTAAATATTTTTTACATTATAACTCTTATACGTATCTATTTTTCTCAACGTGGCTTGATGGCCGAGTGACAAGCGCCCGGCGATCGGTGCCGCAAGCTTGCCCGAATCCTGGCGGTACCATGAAACCTAGTAGGGGTTCAGAATCCCCTTTAAACTGTAGGTTCCGGATCTAATGACTATTGGGCGTAGGGCTGACAACCTACCTCGTAAAAAGAAAACATCTGAAGCTTCGGAATTTGCCAGTAAGCCAACTGTTGCACCATTGAAGAAGAATTTCCGCAATAAGATTCAAAATCCATGCTTTTTTTAATATAATTATTTGGAAATAAAAAAAATCAAGAAAATAAGAAATATTTCAAATAAAAACTCACGATATATGAGGAACACGTAGCATTGAACCCTCTTCGTAAGAACAATGTATTACTTATATTCCTCAGAAGTTTGTTGTGCTTAATACATATTAGGTATACTAGATGCAGTTGCATAGCTTTTAATTTTTTTTTTTGCATATATCTAACTGAAATATTTATTTACACTTCCCAATGCAAAACTAAAATGAAACCCATATCATATAAAGTGATGCATTTATTAATTTTATACTGAAATAACAATTTGTAATTAAAATAAAAAGTATTTCTGAGCTAGTGGTAAACTTTATTGGTTCGCATGTTGAAATGGACCCAAACTTCTTCTCCATTCAATGTTTCAGAAGTGTATACTTTGTACGTTTCTGGATCAACTGGAAGAAAATAAATGATTAATTAAGACTGTTCTTGCAAACTTGCAAATTAATTAACTTTCATTTAACTTGCAAATATATTAAAGTACAAACTTGTAAACTTTCAAATAATATTGAATTGCAAAACTTATAAATTAAATTACTTGCTTGCAATTTTACAAATTAAGATTGTTCATAGAAAATTAATCTTATACATGCACAAATGAATAATTATTAAATATATTTAAGCTGAAAATCTTTTTTAAATTCATTGTTCTAAGAGTTTTTCATAATTTTCTTTTTATAAATAACTTTATAGACATTTGTATATAAAATTTTTTTAAATAAACATTCCTAATAAATATAATTTTCTTTGTATAGTTAAAAATTAAATAACTGTTATGAATATTACATAGCTAAAAAAATTTACAAAAAACAATCCTTTTCTGTAAAAATTATGCATTGTTATTTTATAAATAACCATTATTGAATTATTAATATGCAACTTTTAAAATTAATACATATAACATTGATTCTTAAATTTTGAATTAAATAACTTCCCCAAAAAAACTATATTTTTGTTTTATAAATGAAAAAAATGCATCTGAAGTACTGAAAATAACTATTTTTTTTTTATGTTATTTTCTGTTTTTATTACTACAGATTAATGTTTGGCTTTATGTTTAATCCATATTTATTACTTTATCTCTTACAGATGAAAATTACTGAACTAAGAAATTCAGAAATAATTAATAATCAGAAAACAATTTTCAATTAAAAAATTAAAAAATTCTAAATTACGTTAAAAACACTTTAACAATATTTGGGGTGAAATTTTAAAAATTTTATTAGTTTCCATTGAAACTTTTTCAGTTAAATAAATTTTCTTCAACAGGGACTTGATAGCCGATTAGCTAACGCGCTCTGGCGCTCAGTACCACAGGGTTCGAGTCCCGGCGGTTCCAAGGATGTTTGTAGTGGTTTGGAATTCACTTTAAACCTTAGGTCCCGGTCTAATATGATAGTAGTTAGGGTTTGGGGTGATAGTGTTACTCTCATCCGTTGCATATCTTCAAGCTGCACGTGCCCCCTGGGCAGTGCTAAATAAGTAACAGTGGGGTAGCCCTTTACTTATGGCATAAATATTAACTGTCTCTGTATTGCCAGTTGAATTAGGGCCATCAACAATTTTCTTCAATTTAAATAATACTTTGTAAAATTATTGAATTTTCAGTAAGAAAATTAAAAATCCTTTATTTGCAACTTAATATTAAATTATAAAAAATAAAAGAAATATAATTGAATTTCAATATATATATATAGTTTAAAAAATTGGCCAAAATTTCTGCAAAAAATTAAATTTATGCATGCAAAAAAATGGCTTTTCTGTATTAAAAATGACTCACGTGTTATGTATAGTTGTCTTACTTATTATTATTTAGGAAATACTTAGAATGCATCTGAGTAAGCATATATAATAATTGTTACGTAGTCATATCTCTTATTAAAAAACTAATTATATGAAATATGGGAAATTTTGCTGTGAGATTAATTTAAAATAATTGTCTGATAATTAATCTGCCAATGATTTACAATTTCTTTGTAGTAAAATTGATGAAAAACATTTTGTTGAGATTTGTATTTTGTTGAGAATTATTAAACTATAGTAATATTAATAATTACTTAAAACCAGCTCCACCTATAATTTTCTAATATTTTTGTACTATTACTTCTTTCTGCTGTATGGCAACAGGAAGTTTGAGCCAATCAAAAAGGTTTGTACACGAGGCAAGAGAGTTTTGAAAATTAAGATGTCAGGAAGGCTAAATTTGAACGATTTAAAAAGCATCCGTTAGCTTTTGTTTTTAATGATGTTAGTTATAATATTAAATATATAATAAATTTAAATAATATATTTATTTATATACATATTAAATGTTTTATTTGAATATTTACAGATATTTAAACAAAATATTAAACAAAAAATAAAAACTTTATAAATGGATAAAAGCTTTCGCAAAATTTAAATTTAAGCATGCACAAAATGACTCTCTTTATTAAGTTGACTCTGATGTTTTGCATAGTTGTCTTACTTTATTATTATGTTCTGGATCTTCTTTAATGGGATTTTTTTTTATATTGCTGT
The DNA here is from genome assembly GCA_021605095.1 of Caerostris extrusa. NCBI lineage: Eukaryota > Metazoa > Arthropoda > Arachnida > Araneae > Araneidae > Caerostris > Caerostris extrusa. Next base: position 51,521 of record BPLR01005925.1, read on the forward strand.
TTACGAGTACTAATTCTACCCCTTGAATTAGCAATCGATTAAAAGATTTTCTTCTTGCTTACCGGAGCAATCATTATTTTCTAGCGTGCTTAGAAAATAATTTTTTACTTGAAATTAATTACTTCTTTTTTTCCACTCAGAGGGATACTTTCAGCTGATAAACAAATCAAAAAACTTAACTTTTGTGCTAAGAATTAATGATTTCATCGATTGAATAATCGATTGTCGATTATTCATCGTTTCAAAAGTACTTCTCATTTGCAGTCACCATAGCTTATTTACCGAAGAAATTCCAGAAGGTTATTAAAAAAAATTCTCTTAGAAAAATGAATTACTTCATGCTTCTGAATTCTAATTTTTTTTTTTTCGATTCCAGAATTATTTAAGTGATATAATTAACATGAAAATCGATAACTATGCAATTAACTTTTTTTTTTTTTTTTTAGCAGGGGAGATCTTGAAATATGGCACTAAAAAATGAAGAAAAGAATGCATAATTTTTTTCGAAATAATTGATTTAGAGATAATATTTATGAAACGCGTACAATGCATCTTAGTAATCATATATAATAATGATTATGTAATCATATTTTTATTACAAAACTAATTATATTATATATAGGCAAATTTTACTGTTATATTGATTTTAAATGTTTAAAATATTTGTCTGATAATTATTCTGTTATTTATTTATAATTTTTTTTGTAGAAAATTGATGAATAATTTGCTATGAATTATACAGGTTATGAATTGTAAAATAATTAATATCAATATTTAAACTTAAATCCAGCTCCACTTATAATTTTCTGATGTTTTTGTACTAATACTTCTTACTACAGTGTGGCAACAGGAAGCGTAAGCCAATCAAAAAGTTTGTAAAGTTGACAATGAAGGTTTGTCAATTAGAATGTTAGCAGTGATAAATTTAAATTGTAAAAATAGTTCTTTTAATATTATGTTTTTCATTTATTTATTAATATTATCTTTTTTGTTTTATTATCTTATTATTTTTTTTTTATATTATCTTTCTTATTTTTTTTCAATTCCTTCTATTAGCTCACACTCTCCATATATATATCTTGTTAAAATTTTCAATCGTTAATAAAATATCCTTTTTTATTCATCCACTCAAGTTCAAATACATTTTTTGGAACTTGTAGTGGATGACACTTGATGTTAATACAGTTTTTTCAAATATTAATTCAGTAATTTAATTAAAATTAATTAATTAATTTTATTTTTTAGATTTAAGTTGCATTTATATCTACCAATAGATGGCGCCAGATAAACTTAAAAAAAATGAATGAAATTTATTTATAAAAGACTTTCTGCAATATAGTGAAAAAAAAAAGTGGAATTGACTTTTAAAAAAAAAAAAAATTTTATATTACTTGTTATTTTAATATTATCTTTTTTATTATTTTTTAATATTATCTTTCTTTTTTTTTTTTCATTTCATTTCATCTGGACAATTTATAGTTCATTTAAAGGATTTAAGAAGGCCTCCGTTAGTTTTTGTTTTAATGCTGTTAGTTATAATATATATATTAAATTTCAAAATATATATTTTAAGAATATATTTATTAATATATATTAATTTTTTTATTTAATTACATAATTTTAATAAAGTACTAAACAAGAAGTCAAAACTTTAATTTTTTATTTGTAATTTTCTAATACTTTCAATATTATTAAAATTTATAATTAAATAATGTCAACAGAACAATCAACACAGAATAGAAAGATACTTAGTACCTCAAATGCATCTGAAGTACTGAAAATTTTTTTTATATTTTTTTTTTATGTTATTTTTCTGTTTTATTACTACAGATTAATGTTTGGCTTTATGTTTAATTCATATTTATTACTTTATGTCTTACAGAAGAAGAATTACTGAACTAAGGAATTTTATTTAAATATTTAAGAATTCTAAAAATTTACAAAGAACTAAAATTTTATTTAAATATTTTAAGTAAATAAATTCAATGATATTTTTAAAAATGAATTAATATAAACCCAAAGTTTATATATTACCAACAAATTTTTTCAAAATTCTTATATCAAGGCATTAATTTATGTTTGTTTATTAATATTAGAAATCTTTTTTTAACTTTATACGTATTATTATTTATTAAATTTAAACATATATACTTTTTAAAAACGTATAAAAAGGTACTAATCAATCATAAGTTATTCTACTTCATAATCATAAATGTAAATAAAATGAAAACAGTAAAAAGTTAAATCTTCACACAAAAGCTGTAACATTGTTTGTAATGCACGAAAAAATTCTTGTTTACAAATTATTCAATTCCTTCTATTAGCTCACACTCTCTCCCTATATATATCTTGTTCAATTTTCAATCGTTAATAAAATACTTTTATTCATCCACTCTAGTTCAAATACATTTTTTTAACTTGTAGTGGATGACAACCGATATTAATACAGTTTTTCAAATATTAATCCAATAATTAAAAAGTTTAAGTAATTAATTTTAGTTTTTTTTTAGATTTAAGTTGCATGTATCTAACAATAGATGGCGGTCTAACAATAGATGGTAGGAATTGACTTAAAAATTTTTTTTTATATTACTTGTTTTTAAGATTAAATTGACATATTCACATTTTATTCACAATTCAATGTTTTCTTACTTTATTCTTAATCATATTCATTCTTAAGTGATACTTAAAATTATTTTATATATAAAACTGCAGAAAAAAACTTTTTTTATAAAAAACTTATTTTATATAAAAATTAATAAATAGCAAAATGTTAATTAAACTATTATTTAATTTTTTTTATATTCTTTGAAAAACAATTTACAATTGTTCTAATAATATTTAAAAAAATTACGTACCTCTTAGTTTTGGTAACGTATTATTTAAAACCATATGTAATTTATTGATTTCTCTGCATCTTTGAACGGTAGCAATTTCTTTTTGGATATTATAATTCGTCACAATCTTTTTTTCTAACGATACCTGAAAAATATTAAAAAAATTTCCCAAATATAAAATATATGCTTGAATATACTTAAATATATTTTAAATAACATTTGTAATTAAAAAAAATAACTAACTAAATAACTATTTAATAGCTAATAATTAATTACTACTACGTTTTTTCTAACGATACCTGAAAAATATTAAAAACATTTCCCAAATATAAAATATATGCTTGAATATATTTAAATATATTTTAAATAACATTTGTAATTAAAAAAAACAAATAATTAACTAAATAACTAATTAATAACTAATAATTAATAACTAAAAAAAATAATTTAACTAAATAACTAATTAAGAAAATTAGAATGTTAGCAATGATAAATTTAAATTGTAAAATAGTTATTTTTTAATATTATGTTTTTCATTTATTTTTTAATATTATCTTTTTTGTTTTATTATCTTTTTTTATTATTTTTTAATAATATCTTTCTTATTTTTTATATATAAAAATAATTAACTGAATAACTAATTAATAACTAATAATTAATTACTTCTACTTTTTTTCTAACGTTACCTGAAAAATATAAAAAATTTCCCAAATATAAAATATATGCTTGAATATATTTATATATATTTTAAATAACATTTGTAACAAAAAAAAAAAAAAATAATTACTAAATTAAATACAAAATACTCAAACTCGTTTATGCTTTTTTTCTCAATTTTAAAAGTATACTTTTTAAATTTATATTTTGTGGAAAAAATATATACTTTTTAGTTATAGGCACTAAATCGCCAAATGTGGTAACGCGTTTACATTAATTATGCAACCCTAATATTACTTTATGTATTATTAGGGTTGCTATTTCTATTTTTAATTATGCATCGAATTCAATATTTATGTTTGGCGACAGGCGAGGCACCATTAATTTAAAAGTACTGAAAAATCAGCCTAGAAAGTAGATTAAAAGGTCGCATAGGAAATTGGAAAACAAAGGTTAGAAAAGTCTCTGAAGAGTAATTCGGTAAGCTAAGAATATTTTTTCTTTAAAAAGAAACAAGAATCTAGAACAGGAGTGGCCAACCCATGGCCCGCCTTGAATATTTTTCCCGGCCTGTGAGATTTATCACACTTTTACAAAATACATCTGTTTTATAATGGCCAAAGTAGTAATTAAATCAATGTATTAATAAATAATATAAAAAAAAAACTTTTAAGTCAATTCCTACTTTTTTTCACTCTATTGCAGAAAGTCCTTTATAAATCATTTTCATTAATTTTTTAAAATTTTATCTGGTGCCATCTTTTGGTAGATATATGCAACTTAAATCTAAAAACTAAAACTAATTAATTATATTGGATTAATGAATTAATATTTGAAAAACTGTATTAACATCAAGTGTCATCCACTACAAGTTCAAAAACAATGCATTTGAACTTAGAGTGAATGAATAAAAAGTATTTTATTAACGACAGAAAATTTGAACAAGATATATATAGGGAGATTGTGAGCTAATAGAAGGAATTGAAAAAATACATTATATGTGCATCCATATATTCAAAAATTAACCGTAGAAGTTATGAGAAAAAAATAACTTTAATTTTAAAATAATATTCTTGTGAATACCATGAAAGATGAAAGATATTGCCTGTTTTATTTATGAGTTTACAGTTATGATTTCGCAGAATAATTAAATTATATTCTGCAAACTCATGATGCATGCGCATCTTGGAACATTTCTAGCAGTTCGATATTTCACTTTAAGTGACCATCCCTAGGTACGCATAGTTGATTGGGGATAGCAGAGCAAACCAGGCTCTTAGTTGAAGTTGTTAGCGCTTGTTAGAATTTTCGTTCAACTTACACCTGCGAATCGTTTTTTTTTTTTTTCCAAAATGAAATTGGCTAGACGCAAAACAGCTCAAACATAATGGGCGCAATACCAATTACGATGTGCAAATGCCCAAATTGATATAGATTTGCAAAAAGCTAAGTGAAAGAGTGGGGAAACAAATATCGCACTAGTAAAATAAATATTTTTTAATGTTTCCATTTTTTTTATGTTTATATTCATATATTTTATATAACATTTTTAGTGTTATATATTTCGTTTTAGAATGTGCGTTTAATATCATTATTATTATATTGTCTATGCTTACATGCAAGAATAATAATAAACATAAAAATAATAATTCCTTATATTTCAATTTTTCACTCGGAAAAAATGTCTATAGTGGGTTTGAATCTAATATGGGGATACATAATTCAATTCCTTCTATTAGCTCACACTCTCCCTATATATATCTTGTTCAATTTTTGAATCATTGATAAAATACTTTTTATTCATCCACTCAAGTTCAAATACATCTGGTAGTGGATGACACTTGATGTTAATACAGTTTTTTCAAATATTAATTCAGTAATTAAATTTAATTAATTAATTTTAGTATTTTTTTAGATTTAAGTTGCATATATCTACTAATAGATGGCGCCAGATAAACTTAAAAAATGAATACAAATTATTTATAAAGGACTTTCTGCAATATAGTGAAAAAAAGTAGGAATTGACTTTAAAATTTTTGTTTTTATATTACTTGTTAATACATTGATTTAATTACTACTTTGGCCATTATAAAACAAATATAGGAATTGAATTTAAATTTTTTTTTAAATTACTTGTTCTATACGGCCTTATGATACATTTCCAAAGTGGCCTACAAGATCATTTGGTTGGCCACCTCTGATCTAGACTAAGTTCAAAAATGCATTCAGCTTAATGAGCTAACAATATTTAAATTCTTCGTGTAAGCAATTAGTATTTTTTTTCAAAATTATTTTTTACCCGTATAAACATATTTGGGTTTAAAATAAATCGTTCATTTTTTAAATCTCAGAATATGCTAAAATGATAATAACCTTTGAAACAAATATGCAAGAATTTTTCTTAGAACTACTCCCATATGCACCGTACATTTTTCTGTATTTTACAGGTTGAACTGTAGGAATCGATGCATTCGGCATACCTGAAAAAAAAAATAATATTAAAAGATTTATGATGCAATTACCCGAGCATAATATTTTTATTAAACATTTTCCCTTAACGCATACAAAAATGCCGAAACTGTTTTAAGAAAATTTCTATTGCCTAATTTTGTTGAGTTTTCATAACTGACCTTACCTTTTATTTTCAGTTACATGATAATAATTTAAATTCAATAATAATTTACCTAACTTTTTATTATTCAGTTGATGTTCAGTTTTTGTAACAAAATTTTAAGTTTAGGTGCATTTGATTAGTAAATTTTATCTACATTTTTAAAATATCTAATAAAAATAAATTTAGTAAATGCTTAAGTTTCTAATTTAAATTAAAGTCTTTACGCATAACTGATTTTTTTGTTAATTTTTGTTAAATAATGAAAATTAAATTTTTTTTATAATGTAAACATTTAATTGCAGACCAAGTGACTAGCGTTCTGGAGCTCGAGTTCGAGTTCGAGTTCATTGATGTTTACAGTGATTCGCTTTAAACTATAGATCCTGGTTTAATATGACTGTAGAACGCTGTTCGTTGGGTTGACAACCCTACCCAGTAAAAAGAAAACATTTCCTATATCGAAATCTGCCAGTAGGAAGGCGGCCTTAGACCACCATTTCTAATCAGTGAAATTTATTTTTGAAAATAAATTATAAATAAATTAGTAAAAAAATATATAACCCTTTTATTAAAATTTATAACAAAAACAAGAAAGTTATTTTGCATACAATTCATTAAATAATTAAAATGTCAGATACATTCAAATAAAACATGATCTGTGTTTAAAAATTAGAAAAATATACAAACCCATTTCAGACCATACAATATCACCTCCTTTAATTATTAAATTTGGCTTAGAGCCAAAAATGCAGGGTTCCACAGTACGAGATCTGCCATTTTTTCCAATCTAAAATTGTAATATTTTTACAATGTTTAATTGTTACGAAAATCAAACTAATAATAATAAGCAAACATGCTGAAGAGAGAAACAGATTAAGAAGAATTCACAATAGATGAGTTTGATTGCAAAAACGTAGATCCTAATTATTTGTTTAAAGTCCTCGCAGAGAGATATAATAGATCTGATAATAAAGTGATATAGATATCTGATATAACAGAGATATAATAATCCTGCAAGGAGGTATAATTGCTCAAATTCTAACAAGAAACCAATATAATAACACATAACTTCATCTTCAAACTAGTAATAAAATTTTCTAATAAGGCAGTCACGTAAGAAAATGGAGGAAAAATCGATTATGTATTTTTTTTCAAACAAAACAATAAACTGCCTCAAAATGTCTTAACTGAATTTCTAAAATATCGAAATATAAAGTGTAGCAATATTATATCCATAATTTTTTTTTTTTAAATTGGTTTCAATTTACTTTTATTATTTTATTGATTTGCTAGCAGAACCCGGCATACGTTGTCCTGCCAAAGAAAATGCATTATAGAAAATAACATATCGCTAATATATTCTTCATGTTCCAGTATATGTGCATTCTAATTTTCATGAACATCGTTTCAACGGTATACAAGATGAAATGATGCAGCACCATCTGATGGCCAGTAACAATAAAGTGGCTAGTGCGGACATATTTTCCATACTCGAATGCATACTAGTACTAATTTTCATAGTGATTGGTTGAACGGTATAGAAGTTGATATACTGCAGCACCATATGGTGGTGACTTACAACAAAGGGGATAGCATAAAAACATATTCTATGATTTGTCCAACACACACCAAAAATTTCATCAAAATCGGTTTAGACGTTTAGGAGGAGTTCAGTGATAAACACATGTACTGATATATATAAAGATACATTATATATATATATATAAAAATATATATATATATAGTATATATATAAAGATTTATTTTATAAATGTTAAGCTTTTAACAGTCATAAAAATACTTATAAATTATTTTTATTAATCAATTTTATGAGTGTATTAGTGTAGTTTCTAATTAGCTCAAATTTTTGTAGAAAATATTTAACGCTCATACGAGATAACTTTAATTTTTTCAATTGAGTGTTTTAACTGAGAAGTAACAGTTGTTCTAGAAAAAAATAACCATGTGTTACAATGCATTATACGAATAATTGATATGATATTTATTGCATAAATGTAATTTAATTACTTGAATTAAAATGTTGCTAACATACTTACTTCTATAGATCCTACCATATGTGATACGCCTTGAGCTATGGCTGGATTGATAGTGTATTTAGCTATGTATCTTCTGACTCGAAAATTATCGTTGTCGTTTGACTCCTCTAGCAACGGCCCGCGGGTTTTCTTCATATGATCCGCAGTCTGCCATGTTCGACAAATTACTTCAGAAACTCTTCCCATAGCCTGCAATATATATTCGTGTTTATAGTTTAAAACATATTAAATTTGAAAAAAAATTCCAACACTTTCATTAAATGTATACGATAGAATAAACTAATTTTATAAGCCTAATATTTTAATTATCATTTTATTAATATGCTGTGTATCTCAGTACCAGGTTTACGGGTTCTTCGAGAAGTAGAGTGCATGTAGCATTTTTCCCACGGGAAGTGTTGTGATATTTCGTTCCCATGCGAGATGAATGTGTATTATTTGACAAGTACATCATAACAACTTATCACTCAAATTTGACAGCAGATAAGCAATGTTGTGTGTAGTTATATTCCATGCATTCCATTAATGTTTTTTGCTAATGAGAACAACCTGTCACTCAAACCTGATAGCAGATATTCAGTGTCATGGATAATGAAACGTCATGAAATTAGCGGTTATATGTGCGATCTACACAGTTCGAAACAATTGCTAATAGAATATGAACTACACCATGAGTTGTTGCATTGTGATTAGTGATAGACCATGGGCTGGAAAATATCTATTCTAATGAGAAATGAAAGCTGATCCCCCACCCCCTCCTTGACGGATTTTCTTAAAGTGAGGTTTTTGGAGAAGGAGCGTTCTGCGACAAGTTGACAAGAAGTGTTGCCTTTTTCTCTGAAGGGACTGAATTGGCCGGATTTTCCGCCTGTTCACTAAGTGAGTCCTTTGTGGTTTCATGTATCACACCTTGGGATAATTAAGGTCTTTCGCAGCCCGAGTGAATTAGATTTGTTGAACTCCGAAAATTTTCGTCTTTGGAGTGAACTGCACTTATGAATCAAACAATATCCTTAATTTTCATTTCTAGTATAGGCGGAGACGTATCCTTTATTCATTTAAGTTATTTTTAAGATGGTAAAAATTATACGAGTAATACGTTGGGTACAACATGATTTTACAAGCTTATTCTGTTACTTAAACTAATTGCCTGTTTTTAATACTATTTAAAATTAAATGTTACCAAATGAAATCTGAACATATAAAATTCTAAATAATATTTCATTATATAATTATGATTTGTGTAAAATGTTACGAAAAGTAATCTTTGTATATGTTGGAGATTGATTCGTGAAAAATATCTCACGTTTAGAAAGAGGCATTAGCTCAATATTTTTTCAAAATTGTTATTGTTTTCCAATGAAAACTTTTATCCCATTCATTTAAAATTGTTCACAATGATCACTTATTATAATATATTTAGAATTTATCATCTTTTTTAAAAATTATTTTAACGACTTACAAATCTTTTTTCAGTTTGGTTATATAGTAAAACATATTACCATTTTACAGTTTTTAAGGTATATGAAAGTACATTCATTATAAATAATTCAAAATATTAAAGATACATATAAAAATATTTCTATTTGACATTAAAAGGAATCTGACCAATCCCAAATAAATTTTGAAATACCTGTAAATCATGACAAAACATTTCAATCGATACAATTATGAACTTTTCCATTACATAAATTATTTCCCATATTTCCCGCATTTCCCATATTTTTCCAAGAAAATATACATTTTATAACAATCAATCCATCCATTTTCCACACAAACCATCCTGGACAAAGTTTCGCGGACAAACAAGTTGAGGCTATAAAAGTTCCCACCAAGACATCCTCATTAACTTTTCCCATTTTGAAGGCAACAGTAAAAGTAAATCATTGTGAAAGGCCTCGCCTAATCGAAGCGCCCTTAATTCAATTAATCCACCGGACAGTAAATTACCGTTGTTGGGGCTACACTGGAATCTAATTTATGCAGTCCTCTCCATTAATCTAGGGCGGGGACGTTAACTTCATTCTTGTTGAGCGTAGATTGCTTGGATTTTTGAAGGGCGCAGGGAAATCTCGATTTAGCATGCCAGAAACCATTGATTGCTCTGCATTCACCTCAAAAGATTGCGAAACGAAAATATTCATAATTGCTGTACAGCTGTATTTTTCTAGTAATAACATTAAAGTTCCACATATTTGTAATTCCGAGTCTACGCATTGTTATCTTTATAATCTGGGGATACAAACTTTCTTCTCATAGTTGCAAGAGTTCAGGTAAATCTCGATTTAGCATATTACACACCACTGATTTCTTATACATTAATCATTTTAGGCTGTATAATGAATATTATTCATAGTATTATAGTTTGGATATTAAATATTCACACATTTATTTTCCATGTATATCTATTTTTATCTTTATAATTTTTTTCCTAGTTCAACCTATTCACTAAGATTTTCGAAGAATGCAGTTATATCTTAATATAACATACATGAAGCTAGGGATTGCTTCTATAGCATACTTTTTCAGATTGTATAACGAAAATATTCATGTTTATTACAGTAATTTTATTTTATTACTAAATGTAATTTTCAATATGTTCAGACTTCGTATCAATATATATCGTTACAAAATAAAAGAAAAAATACGCCAACTTTCTTCTCCTTTACAAAGATTGAAATTTTATAGATTATTCCTTTTCCAAAAATATCCATTATTTAAATTATTTTGTAAATATATAAATTCGCATTTCAAATATTATTCCAAGAAAATATACATTTTATAACAAATCACCCCATTTTCCACACAAACAATCCTGCACAAAGTTTCGCGGACAAACAAGTTCGGGCTATAAAAGTTCCCACCAAGACATCCTCATTAACTTTTCACATTTTGAAGTCCACCACCCTTTTAGTTTGGCTATTTAGTAAGAATAAATTACCAATTTACAGTTTTTAAGGTATATAAAAATAACATTTATTATAAATAGTTCAAAAAAATATTTTTAAATTTCATTTATTTTACTATTAAGGACACATATAAAATATTTCTATCTGATATATACCAAATAAATTTTGAAACACCTGTAAACCATGAAAAAGGCTCTTACTCAGCAACTATGAAACTTTTCCATGATATAAATTCGCAAAACTATACTAATTATTATTTTGACTTATTATTTTCCAATGAAAATTGTTATCCTATTTATTTAAAATTGCCCATTATGATCACTCATTAGTAGATATTTAAAATTTTTCATCTGTTTCAAAAAATTATTTTAACAACTTACAATTTTTTTTTCGGTTTGGTTATTTAGTACGAATAAATTAGATATAATATATGGAAACTAATTGTGTGAATATTTAATATCCTAACTATAACTGTGAGTTATGATACGGTTATGAATAATTCCATCATACAACCGAAAATGATTAATGTATAAGCAATCAGTTATTGCAAATCCCATAATTTTATTTTAAACTTGATTTATTTATTATAAATCATTCAATTTTTTTTTAAATTTCATTTATTTATTATAAATTATTAAAAATATTTTTAAATTTTATTTATTTTACTATTGAAGACATATATACATACATATCTAAAATATTTCTATCCGACAAATTCCAAAATATATTTTTAAATACCTATAAATCATGATAAAAGCTTCCAAACAATACAATTACGAAATTTTCCTATTATATAAATTCGAATTTTCCATATTTCTCCCAAGAAAATATACATTTTATAGTAATCAACCCATTTTCCACACAAACAATCCTGGACAAAGTTTAGCGGACAAACAAGTCCGGGCTATAAAAGTTCCCACCAAGACATCCTCATTAACTTTTCCCATTTTGAAGGCCACAGTAAAAAGTAAATCATTGTGAAAGGCCTCGCCTAATCGAAGCGCCCTTAATTCAATTAATCCATCGGACAGTAAATTACCGTTGTTGGGGCTACACTGGAATCTAATTTATGCAGTCCTCTCCATTAATCTAGGGCGGGGGACGTTCACTTTATTCTTGTTGAGCGTAGATTGCTTGGATTTTTGAAGGGCGCAGGGAAATCCCGATTTAGCATACCAGAAACCATTGATTGCTTTGCATTCACCTCAAAAGATTGCGAAACGAAAATATTAATAATTGATTTACAGCTGTATTTTTTAGTAATAACATTAAAGTTTCACATATTTGTAATTCCATGTCTGCATGTTGTTATCTTTATAATCTGGGGATACAAACTTTCTTCTCTTAGTTTGAAGGGTTCAGGGAAATCTCGATTTAGAGTATTGCAAACCACTGATTGCTTGTACATTAATCATTTTAGATTGTATAATGAAAGTATTCATAATGCTATAGTTTTAATATTAAATATTGAAGACTATAGTTTGAATATTAAATATTCAATGTTGCAGTTTGGATATTAAATAGTCAAGGTTAGAGTTTCGATATTAGGCATTCAAAATTATAGTTTGGATATTGAAATATTCTTACATTTACATAGTTTCCGTGTATATCTATTGTTATCTTTATAATTTTTTTCTTGTTTAGCTTATTCACTAAGATAATACCATAATAATTATTGTTTACCAACGAAGATTGTTATCATATTCATTCAAAATTTCACATAGTGATCAATCCTTAAAATATATTTTAAATTGTTTATCTGTTTAAAAAAAATCTTTAATAACTTAAAATTTGTTTTTAGTTTGGTTATATAGTAAAAATAAATTATCAATTTACAGTTTTTTAAGATAAAGCTGTATTTATTATACTATACATACATATATATCTAAACTATTTCTATCTGACATATTCCAAATAATTCTTGAAATACCTGTAAATCAGGATAAAGGTTTTCAATGAATACTATTATGAAACTTTTCCGTTATATAAATTCGCAAATTCCCATATTTTTCCAAAAACATACATTTTACAACAATCAACCCATTTTCTACACAAACAATCCTGGACAAAGTTTGGCGGACAAACAAGTTGAGGCTATAAAAGTTCCCACCAAGACATCCTCATTAACTTTTCCCATTTTGAAGGCCACCACCCTTTTTTAGTTTGGTTATTTAATAAGAATAAATTACCAATTTACAGTTTTTAAACTTTATGAAAACAGTATTTATTATAAATTATTCAAAATATTTTTTAAATTTCAGTTATTTTATTATTAAAAAAATGCATATAAAATATCTAAAAGATTTCTATCTGGCATATCCCAAAAAAATTTTGAAATACCTGTAAATTACGATAAAAACTTTCAATCATTGCAACTATGAAACTTTTCCATGATATAAATTCGCATCACTATACTAATTATTATTACAAAATTGTTATTTTAACTTATTGTTTTCCAATGAAAATTGTTATCCGATTTATTTAAAATTGCTCATTATGACAGCTCATTAGTACATATTTAAAATTTTTCGTCCGTTTCCAAAAAATTCTTTTTAACAAATTACAATTTTTTTCAGTTTGGTTATCTAGTAAGAATAAATTAGATATAATTAATGTATGGAAACTAATTGTGTGAATATTTAATATATTAACTCTAACTGTGAGTTATGATACGGTTATGAATAATTCCATCATACAACTTAAAATGATTGTGTAAGCAATCAGTAATTGAAAATCCCTAATTTTTATTTTAAATAAGATTTTTTTGTTGTAAATCATTCAAAATATTTTTAAATTTCATTTATTTTACTATTAAAGATACATATATACATATCTAAAATATTTCTATCTGACATATCCCAAATAAATTTAAAATACCTGTAAATTATGATAAAGGCTTTCAATCAATACAATTATGAAACTTCCCTATTACATAAATTCGCATTTATCATATTTTTTCCAAGAAAATATACGTTTTATAACAATCAACCCATTCTCCACACACAAACAATCCTGGACAAAGTTCAGCGGACAAACAAATTCGGGCTATAAAAGTTGCCACCAAGACATCCTCATTAACTTTTCCCATTTTGAAAGCCACCACCATTTGGCTATTTAGTAAGCATAAATTATCAATTTACAGTTTTTAAGGTTTATGAAAGCAATTATTAATTACTCAAAATATTTTTTTAATTTCGTTTTTTGTTTACTATTAATGACACATTTAAAATATCTAAAATCTTTCTGTAGGACATATCCCACATAAGTTCTGAAATACCTGCAAATCATGATAAAGGCTTTAAATCAATACAACTACGAAACTTTTCCAATTTATAAATTAATTTATCTATACAAATTCGTAATTCCCATATTTTTCCAAGAAAATATACATTTTATAACAATCAACCCATTTTCCGCACAAACAATTCTGGACAAAGTTTAGCGGGCAAACAAGTTGAGGCTATAAAAGTTCCCACCAAGACATCCTCATTAACTTTTCCCATTTTGAAGGCCACAGTAAAAGTAAATCATTGTGAAAGGCCTCGCCTAATCGAAGCGCCCTTAATTCAATTAATCCACCGGACAGTAAATTACCGTTGTTGGGGCTGCACTGGAATCTAATTTATGCAGTCCTCTCCATTAATCTAGGGCGGGGGACGCTAACTTTATTCTTGTTGAGCATAGATTGCTTGGATTTTTGAAGGGCGCAGAGAAATCCCGATTTAGCATGCCAGAAACCATTGATTGCTTTGCATCAACCTCAAAAAGATTCTTAATTGCTTTACAGCTGTATTTTTCTAGTAATAACATTAAAGTTCCACATATTTGTAATTCCATGTCTGCATATTGGTATCTTTATAATCTGGGATACAAACTTTATTCTCGTAGTTTGAAGGCTCGTAGTTTGAAGGGAAATCTCGATTTAGCGTATTATAAACCACTGATTGCTTGTATATTAATTATTTTACCTTGTATAATGAAAATATTCATAACTATATTATAACTCACAGTTATAGTTAGGATATTAAATATTCACGCATTTAATTTCCATGTATATCTATTGTAATCTTTATAATTGTTTTTCTTATTTAACCTATTCTCAGATTTTCGAAGAGTGCAGTTGTATCCTGATATAACTTACTACAAACCGCGAATTGATTCACCAACATATTTTTCAGATTAAATAGTAAAAAATATTCATGTTTATTATAGTAATAAGTAGTGTTCAAGTTGGGAAATCATTTTGTTACTGGGTGTTGTTGGGTTGAGATACTAAAGGCGCAGGTTGCAGAACTCGTAGTTTTATTTAAACAAGTACAAACATCACTCACAATTAGCGACATACAATATTTAACACACATTTGAAGGCATATAATTATAGATTCGTGAAGGATTCCATTTCTAAAAAAAAAACAGATACTTATAACCGATTCATCCGAAAACCCAATACTCAGCTACGCTCAGGATGCGCAACATATACTTAGTACTGTAGGTCAACTAACACGCAGGGTTGCGTTAAATATATTTCCCTCGCAGGATGAGAGACAGTAAATTAAACGTTTCTTAGTGGGAGCGCAGGTTGAGCAGTACTTCCTCTCGGGTGAGAGTATCAAGGCAGACTAATAATTTCTTCTGAACGCCAAAGGGGGATAACTCTTGCCATCGTGTATTAGGAAGCACGTTTACAAATTTTATTTTATTATTAATAATGTAATTTTCAATACATTCAGACCTCATATTAATATACATCATTATAATCAAGGAAAAAAAGACATCAACGTTCTTCTCATTTTGCATGGTTTGAAATTTTACGGGCTCTTTAAAAATCCAAGCAATGTAGCGTACTAATGGAGGTTATCGACTGTTTTAAAACCATAAGATATAAACTATAATATATATAAAAACAATAAATATGTATATTAGACTATTTGTAGAGACTATTAATTAGAGTATGAATTAGAGTATTTAATGAGAACCGTTTTATGACTTTACGAGAAAATTCGTTAGTAGTGAAAAATAACGGTAGTTGAGAAAAAAATTAAAATATATATATATCCCTGCAAAAATATATTATGAAAATATACTATATATATTTACCTTTAAAATCAAACAACGTAGTGTACTAATAGAAGCTATCGACTGTTTTAAATCATATGTTTCCTATAATGGAAATACTCGCATCTTTCTATCCCTTGTTTATATATATCGTAACATCAAATAACCATAAAATAAATGTTTTTATGATTAAAACCATCACTCTCAAGTTGCAACCAAAGAAATTAGACTATTTAATAAGACCCATTTTATGATTTTTAAGAAAATTCGTTAATATTGAAAAATAACAGTAGTTGACGGAAAAACTGAATATATGCTCTGCAAAAATATAAGAATTACTGAAAAAGTATAATGATATAATACATGAAACGAAATTTTCTTTAAAAAACCTAATTGCAGCAAAAATTAATATTTATATTTGTTTTGTCGTAAAATGCTATTTTTGTATTTTTCTGCGTATACTGAAGTATTTAATGATCAATATTAATAAGTTTTAAAAGAAATATTTCTCATACAATTATCCATAAATGTTAATTTCGGCAAGATATTTATTATATATGGATATTGATTAGTGTACACGAATAAGATCTTATCATTAGCAAAAATTAACGTTGATAACCAGCTATCGTTAACATAATGTTTAAATTAGTACAGTCCAGCAATTTTCAATACGGACCTAAATTGTTAATTTCGTAATTACATTATAATCGAATTCTGATTAACTATCCAACTAAGCTTCAGTTTGTAATGATATTATTTCTGATGAATAATGTTTATTCAAATCAAACTAGAATAATATACATGGAGATTACTGAGAACTGAGTATGATAATGTTTTGATAATGATAAAAGTACTTGATATATCTGCGAAAACACCAGGGTTGGCCAACCCAAATGATCTCGCGGACCTATTTGGAAATGCATCATAACTATATAACTAATGCATCATAGCATGTAAAATTATATATCCTCATATTAGATTTAGACCCACTATAGACATTTTTGGAGTGAAAATTGCAACATAATGTGTTATTATTATTGTGTTTACTATTATTACGTCACTGAGGGCACTTAAAGTGAAACATAGAAATTATTACATTAGATATTCCAAGATGCGGGTGAATCATTTGCGTTCACTGAGAATATGAGTGAATTGACATTCTGAAGGTGTAAGCAAACTCATAAATAGAACGAGGCAATATATGTCGTATATTCGCCAATCCACGCATAATGTATTTTTAATACACTGATTTTCACTACTTTGGCCATTATAAAATAAATACATTTTGTAAAAGTGTGATAAATCTCACGGGCCGGGAAAAATATTCAAGACAGCGGGCCGGTATTTGGCCACACTCTGCACGAGATTAATATTTGGTAATAAAATTCCTATTTTAATTTTATTACAATAGTATTACAAAATACACATTACATTGTAAAAAATTATTCTTCAATATAAAAATAGATATAATGCAGGAATTGTTTAAATAATATTGTTATTTTGAGAAAAAAATCATTATCATTTTTCTATGTATTATACCAGCCTTTCTAAAAATTTCTTTCGGAATCAAGTATTATTAAGACTATTTAATTTTGAAATAATAACTA
The DNA here is from genome assembly GCA_021605095.1 of Caerostris extrusa. Classification (NCBI taxonomy): domain Eukaryota; kingdom Metazoa; phylum Arthropoda; class Arachnida; order Araneae; family Araneidae; genus Caerostris; species Caerostris extrusa. The sequence continues at coordinate 69,257 of BPLR01005925.1, forward strand.
TAATATAATCTAACTAACTGTAATTTCATGTAATTATTATCATTACATTTGCTTTAACTGCCTTAGATGAGTAAATTTGAAACGAATCAGTTCACAAAAAAAATAACATTCTTCAATAAATTCATTCTTCAAAACATTCAACAACATTTTCAAAATAATTCTTCAACAAAAATAGATATAATGCATGGATTGTTTAAGTAATATTTATTATTTTGCGAAAATTATTATTTTTATTAATTATCATAATTATCATATTTTTATGTATTATGCTAGCATTTTTAAAATTATCCTCATAGTCAAGTATTACTAAAACTATCTTATTTTGAAATTAACTTTAATTCTTGTAATTATTATCAATGCATTTACTTTAACTATCTTGTAACTATAATTATTACATTTATTCAAGACGAGAGTAAATTCGAAATGAATCAATTAAATTTAAAAAATAACATTTTCAATTCATTCATTCATTCAAACAATTCAATAGCATCCTTCAAAAAATAAATTGTTCAATAACAAATAGATATAATGCATAGATTGTTATCTTGATTATATGATTGCTTATATTTGTTATCTTGAGAAAAACATATTACCATTTTTCTATGTATTAAACCAGCATGGTTAAAATTCACTTTATGTAGAATCAAGTATTATTGAGACCATCTAATTTTAAAATTAACTACAATTCTGTAATTATTATGATTACATTTACTTTTTAGCTTCTGTAACTATCATCATTACATTTATTCAAGATGAGTAAATACAAAACGAATCAGTTGAATTTAAAAAGAAATAACATTCTCTTCCACGTGTGTTTAAATTAGCTTCACCCAATTATAATTATTTTAATTATGTTCATGCAGTGTTTATAATTTGCTTTCAAAAAATTTCACCTGCAGAATCCGAGGACATGATACTAATTGCTCCCATGTCGTGCAAGATGTCTTCTGCAGCAATTGTTTCGGCTCTGATTCTGGACTCGGCGAAAGCGAGGTCTTCTTTCAAGTTCCTGAAAATGTTTATCGATTCGTAAATGAAATTGACATTTTTATTTCATCATAATCAAAGAGAAAGGTACAAGGAGATCTTTAAATTATCCTCAGATCAGAAAAATATTTTGCGTTTAGTTGCTTATTGGAGAATGAATTGATAACCACGGCATAAATTTGATGCTGTATTTTGACACTGTAACATCACTGTGATTATTTTGTCACAAAAAATGGTGAAGGGCTTCACCGTTTTCGTTTGTAACCAGTTTAACGTAGAATAGTTATAGCCAATTTGTAACGTATATAATTATAGCCAGTTTGTGACGTATGTATTTATAACCAGTTTTAGCAATATCATTTATAGCCAGTTTTGTGACGTATATAGTTATAGAAAGTTTGTAACGTATTGTATATAGTTGTAGCCAGTTTGTAAAGTATATAGTTATAGCCAATTTGTGACGTATATAGTTGTAGCCAATTTGTAAAGTATATAGTTATAGCCAATTTATAAAGTATATAGTTATAGCCAATTTGTAACGTATATAGTTATAGCCAGTTTGTAACGTATATAGTTATAGCCAGTTTTGTAACGTATATAGTTATAGCCAGTTTGTAACGTATATAACTATAGCCAGTTTATGACGTATACAGTTGTAGCCAATTTTGTAACGTATTATATATAACGTATATAGTTTCTGAAAACGTTATATATTATAACGTTTAAGGTTTAGTTGCTTAGTGGAGAATAAATTGATAACCACGGCATAATTTGAAGGTAGTTTGTCACTATGATTATTTTTTATCTCAAAAACGGTGAACCAGTTTGTAACTTAGATAGTTATAACCAGTTTGTAATGCATATACCGTATATAGTTCCTGAAAAATGTTTATCAATTCGTAAATAAAACTGACATTTCATTTCATCATAATCCAAGTACAGGAATATCTTTAAATTATTCTCAGATAAAAAAAAACAGTTCCTGAAAATGTTTTATCGATTCACGTAAAATGAAATTGACATTTCATTTCATGATGATAATCAAGTACAAGGGGAGATCTTTAAATTTAAGAAAACAAATACAAAAGGATATCTTAAAATAAGAAAAAATTTTAGGTTTAATCCCATAGCGAAGAATGAATTGATAACCACGACATATATGGAGAGATAATTTGTCACTGTAACTTCGCTGGGATTATTTTATGACGAAAACGGTGAAACCAGTTTGTAACTTATATGGTTGTAGCCGGTTTGTAACGTATATAACGTATATAGTTCCTGAAAATGTTTATCGATTCGTAAACAAGAAATTGACATTTCATTTCATGATAATCAAGTACAAGGACATCTTTAAAATCTAAAACTACAAGGAGATCTTAAAAAGTAAAACGTTTAGATTTAGTTGCTTAGTGGAGAATAAATTGATAACCACGGCATAATTTGGAGAGGTAGTTTGTCACTATGATTATTTTTATCTCAAAAACGGTGAAGCCAGTTTGTAACGAATGAAGTTATAACCAGTTTGTAATGCATATACCGTATATAGTTCCTGAAAATGTTTATCAATTCGTAAATAAAACCGACATTTCATTTCATCATAATCAGAGTACTGGGAATATCTTTAAATATTATTCTCAGATAAAAAAAAAAAACATTTTTAGATTCAGTTTTTTTGTGGAGAAGGAATAGATGACTACATCATAATTTGACGCTATACTACAGTTTGTTACTACAGTGATTATTTTATCAGAAAAAACGGAAAAGAAGCCCGTTTGTAACGTATATAGTTGCTGAAAACGTTGGAGCAATACGCCAAC
>BPLR01005926.1:0-30447 GCA_021605095.1 Caerostris extrusa
GACATGGGTTTGGACGTAACAATGACATTCAATTGAAAACATTGCAAATAGATTTGAATTATTAAACAAACGCTTCACTTCAGATATTGCTTACACATGCAGATTAAATGATAGAAAATACTGGAACTTTATTTTAGATTAAATCATAACAAAAATTGTTGGATGCTGGTATTAAACAGGAAATATTTCAAATAAAAACTAATTATTTTGATCAATCTATTAAATAAGTAGCGTATTTTCTTATTCTTTCATTTGCAGTATACATATTCATAATTATCGCTTTTTCATTCCTATTTTTTTACCTATCTGCATTCTACCTATGCGTAATTTACTAATTTAGGAATAAAAACGTTCCTTTCGAGATTTGAGCTATATATTTAAAGAGTTTACAAAAATGTTTGGCAACAATGTCATAAATTGAGATGTATCTGTAGAAATGTAAAGTATTTGTTGATTATCTGAGTGTGCGCTAGTGAAGGAAATCTGTATGAATCTTTAGCTAAAGTGCAATTTCTTGCATTATTTATCATTTGTAAGTTGAAAATCTGTTTACTTTGGATATGCAAATTTCATTGTGTTCAGTTGGACTATTCTTTTTTTTTTTCTTTTAATTGTTTTTCTTGTTCTTTAAATGGTTTATTCCCTTGAAAAAAAAAAAAAAATTCTTCCTCAATAATTCAAACTCGCTTATTAATTTTTTTATAATGATGAAATGTTTGTTTTTATAATTACAAATTTCAAGTAGAAGAAAACTAACAATATTGGCTTCTTTTCAAATGACCAACTTTCGCGCAGGCGCTGTAGTCCAATAATTACTTCTTATTCGCATAGATTTCAGCCGATTTACCCTTTACGAATAATGTATTATATCGCTTTACAAAAAAAAAAAAATAGTCCCTATTACCAAGAAAAAAATCATTCACTATGTATAATATGCTAAAAAAGATTCTTTTGATAAAATTTCATAATTTTTAGTGTTGCGTGGAAGTTTAGAAGTTTTTTTGAAGTTGTTTTAAAACGAGGTCATACCTGGCGGTTGGATACTGTGTGTAAAATTTACGTTTTAACTTACATGAGTAGAAGAGAACAGTTCTCCATCAACTGTCCTTCAAGTTTTTCTGAACGTTAATTTTCCTGAATGCACTAGCGTATAAGGTAATTGCCTTATTTTGAAAAATACTTTTATGAAATTTGACCATTAAAAAGTCGAAAATAATTCATTTATAAGAAATAAAGCATTAACTTCTGCAAATTATTTTTCTTTTGCATAAGGAAAAAAATGTTGATATATATGCAACGAAAAATATTAAATAAAATTTGAATTTTACTTTAAATAAAAATAAAATTTTGCTTGCTAATATTTCTAATTAAGCATTAGATTCTATAAAAAAAAAAAGTATCTCTGTTAACAAGTTGGGTATATTTAACCAACTGTTTATTTTGACAACATCGTTACGTATTTTTATATTAAACTAAATCCAGATGATTAATTTTATTTTTTAAGTTTCCCTTATTTTTTATATTAAGCATTATTTAATAACCAATTGCACTGTATGACGATCGCATTGTGCCTCTTTTTGCAGGAGCATTTTCAAAATGTACTTTATTGAAGATTGCAATTATTTATAATTTTGTCTCGTGAGCTAATTGTTTAAGTTACTAATCGATTACTTTTGTGGGATTTGCTTTCATAAACTGGACCCTGATAGATTGTAAAAAGCCGACTTTCATGATCGTTTATCTGATTGTATATTTTAATTCTCAGTATGTGGTGCTAACGACAAAACGAAATGTTACAGTTTGATATATAACAATATGTACTTTGAATTAATTGTTTTAAAATTATTCTGAAAGAATATTCCTGTTCTTGCCAGAATAAGAACTTCACAATTATTTGTGGAAGAATTTAACAGCAATATTTCTCAGTGTTTATCATTTCTACCCCTTCTAGTGATCTGGACCATATTATCAAAGAGTGATTTTTCTTCTGTATGTAAAATATTTTATTATAACCTTATTTGCCTCTATAAACAAAACTTAATTAACTGAGTAATTGACCACAAACTTGCCAGAAGTCTGAACCAATTTTAAAATTTACAGATAAAATTAAGAATGTTAAATTTTTTTTTTTAGTTTTCAAACCGAATAAATTTAATAAATATAAAAGAAAAAAAGTTAAATAATGATTTTACCTTTAAAACCTAATAAAAGTAACATTTTTGTACTGAAAATTCCTTTTTAGCCTTTTATGATTAAGGAGCTTAATCTAATGTATTTTTAAATAAATTTTTACTGTATATTGGAATTTTTTATTAATAGTTTTTATTTACAATTATTTTTGGATGGAGAAAAATAGTTCAATATTTTGATATCGGATTAACTTTTCATAGTTATGATGTCTATATTAAAATTCTGCAATTTGTTTACTTCAGGAGTTAATATGTAAATTCTCACTTGGGCATTTTGATTTTGTTATAGCATGATTTTAATCTATTCAGAATAATTTTTAAATGCCATCATAAATCATCTAGCATTAAAACTCCTTTAGTTTTAATATTTTAACAAGCAACTATACTTAAAAACAATCTTTATAACACATTTTTTGCTTTTAAGTCGAAAGTTGGCCATATACTGTGTGGGTCACTTTAAATACTAAAGTCATTGGAGCATTTTTTTTTGCTGCACTTATTGTTTAAATTTTTCAGTGAGAACTTAACATGCACATATGCATAAAATATATGTACAGTAGTAGGATAATCCATAGGAAAAGGAAGAATATAAGATAGAGAAAACAAAGAATGAATATAGAATGGAAACAAATGGGGCTTTTTATAAAACAAATGGTATTTAAAATTTGTACTGTTAAAAGTGGTATAAAAAAATAGAATAAAGCAAATTATTTCAACATCCTAAATGCACATTAGCCATGGTAATTAAACTTGATATCGTGAAACATGTATAAATTTAGTATATAAAGAATAGATTGAAACATACATAAATTAGAGCAGATAAAAAAAAAAAATGGGACAAATACAGTCTTTATATGCTTCTTTGTGTCAAAACATTATAAGGGGCCCTTCTACAAGGTGAAAAGTAATAAGGAAATAAGTAACATTTTGTGTATACAACTTGCTTGATTATGAACCGTGTTATTGTGAACCAGATGAATACATCCTAGTCGAAACTTGTGAGAAAACTATGTTACTAGATTATCTATATATTAGTACAAACTATGGAACAAAAATAATGGAATATTCTTTATGCCTAACAAATGTTATTTCATCTTTTTGTTATGAAAACATTGTTTCTGATTAGTCCTATATCCATTCCCTTTTTATCTTGTTAAATTCTATAGTTTTTATCTTGTATATTAAATTGTATTATACACACTACATATTTTTATAGGAATCTAATTATAATGAAATTTGATATATTCCTTGATACTACAACGGCTATTGATGAATTCATATTTGTTTAAAAAAATTATGAATATGTGTGTGTATGTTCTATTCTTAAAATGTGTCATAAATTTTCTTAATATTTGAACTATTTGCAATTGCAGTGAATATTTAATTTTTTGTTTTTCTTTTCATAGATTCTTTCTCTTGCTAATAATTTAAAAGTTAAATAATGCATCTCCTTTTGTGTTATTGACACATTTGTTTCTAAAACATGATTATAATTTAAAGATATCTGGCTGCCATATTAAGAAAGTTTATATTAAAACATTTTCTTATTTTGCCACTCATTTTCATTAAAAAATTATTTAATCTAAGAATTTCTTCATTCTGGGATGAAGGGTGATCATGTCAAGTCTAACTGTAAATGAAGAACTAATTTCAATTACAATAAACTTATTAAATAGATCTAGATAAATCAGTTTGAACTTTTTAGTGTTAATATGTATGGGAAAAATATATATATAATTTTTATTTTTCTTGTAGAAGATTTTGAGTTGTAAATTCTATTGCTGTTTTATATATTAAAGTAAGAAGTTGTTTTATTACTGCCTATGACAATTTTATCTTGAATTTAAATTAATGCCGAAATTTTTTAAAAGTAATTTATTTGTGAATGTTTAATAAAAATAGTGTGCAAATTATCTATAAATAAAGGAAAGAAATACTAACATCCTTTGATAAACTAGTAAAATCTAACAATTATTGAAAGGAAACAAAAATTATTTTTGTTTTATTAATTGTAATTAATTAAAACCCTTTTAGTGATACATTATTTTATGTATATCTGGAGAATGGTGAGCTTAACATTAGTTATGCGTAGCAGAAATGTAATTTGAGCATGCAATGCATTTATTGTAAGTTTTTTTTTTTTTCTATTAAATTTATATTTTACAGCAAAATAAAGAGTTAATAAAAAAAATATGCTAGGGATATCTCAAATAAGACGGAAGGTTTCAAAACATGCTCGAAAATTTAAGATAAAGAAATCTTATAGATTAGCAGCATGAAATATTAAAACAATTTGCACCTTGTTCAAGTGTTCATATGATGCCTCCTGATAATGAGAAATTAACAAATTTTGATAAAGGGTAGGAATGTACATAATTGAAAAAAAAAAAAATGAAGACATCTTTTCCTACAAGACATTTCAAAAATCTAAAGCTTTCTTAACATGTTTTACAAAGTTATATCTACTGAATAAGGTAAATGTTTTTTTTTTTTTTTTTTTTAAATCTGATAGTTATAAGCATGTCTTAAAAACCAAAAATAAAACCTTTAAATTAAAAAAAAAAAAAGAGTAATTGTAAAATTTTTTGTTGCATCATTATAATTTGCTGACAGTTTGACTTTAATTGAAAGGATTTCGAGTGCTCCAAATTTTTAAAAATTAATTGTGATTTCTATATTTAATTAGTGAATAACTTTTTAAAACACATGGCTATATGGCTTTCTACTGTTAGTAGGTTTTGCCATATGAATTTCTTACGAGTTATTGACTTTTCTGAAGCTTTTATCTTATGTTTATATGTGGGTATTCTTTAGATAGATAAGTTAGAAATAATTGAATGCTGATATTAAGAAGTTCATCTATTAAAGAAATAATCTATGTAATTATTATTAAGCTTTAAGGTACACAATATCTGAATAAAACTTTTACATTTGCATATTTTAGCATTTAAATATTAAGTAAAAAAAAAAGTTACTATCCTCTATTTATTAAGTATTAGTAAAATATTTATTTTGGAAAAGAATGTATTGATGTTAAGTCATTAATAAAAAAAAAAAAAGTTATGAAAGTGAGCTTGAATTTATTTCATTAATTTAATCTTTTCTTTTTTCGGGGTGGGTGAGCAAATGTAATTGTAAGTGGTTTCTAAATCTACAACTGTAATAAAATATTTATATTATGACCAAATGTCAACCGAATGTAATTTTTGTTCCTATTTTGGTTACTTTAAAAATTATTTAAAGTTAGAAAATTCACCATGAATTCTCCTGTCTCTAAATTAAAATTATTGGTTAAATATTCTTATATCTTGGGGAAGAAGTTTTCAAATTTGATTCTTAAAAAAATGCACAGTTATAAAATGGATAAATTGAATTATTTTTTATACATAAATTTAAAGGATAAGTACAACCAAATTGAAATAAATTTATATAAAAAATAGTTATATGTATTAATTTTGTGTAATTCTGCATAATGTTTTGAGGTGTATAAATAGAAATGTTTTATTTTAAGCATTGTTAAATTTGCGATATGATTTAAAATTGCATAATTTTTCATGTACTCAGAATATTTTTTAGCATAGACCAGCATTTTTATATTAGTCTATTTTAACTGAAATATAAGAATTCATTATGGCAATATTATATATAATGTAAAAGTTATATGCTATACTCTTAACAAGTATTTGATAAAATTTCTATACAGGAAAAGTAATATCTACTAGGTTGAAATTTTTTTTTTTTTTTTTTATTAAATGTAAAGTAATTATACCCTACTTGCTTATTAAAGGTAGTATTGTAAGTGTCATGTTATTTTTTTTTTTTCTATTAAGCTCTTATTTTGCAAACTAAAAATACAGAATAAATGAAAGAAAAAAGAATATATGATTTTTAAAAGAAATCTTGACTGAAATAATAAAAATGTTATAAATAATTAAAAAAAAAAAAAAATTTTTAAATTTTAGTTACAACAAAATATTAAATTTAATTTAGTGTTCCAATTAAAAGTAGTATGTAAATAAATGATTAATTTAGGTTCTGATTTGATCTCTATACTGTCATTAAATTACTGTAAAAATGTACTCCTGATGGCTATTCTCTTGGCCTTTAATTTATAATGTATTTAAGTATTTCAAAATTAAAGTGGCTATCGCTATGGCGCTCGGTACCACAGGTTTCGGGTTCGAATCCCGACGTTGCCATGGATGTTTGTAGTGGTTGGGAATTCGCTTTAATTACGTTGGGAATCCACATATGTCCCAGGTTTAATTAGCCCCGCTTGCAAAAAAAATGGTTGTAGCGCAACAATCAATTTCTTGAAATCACAGTATCGCAGAATAATTTGTTTCATAAAAGGTTTGGCGTTATGCGGATATTCTGTCTTTTAATTTCGTTTTTGGCCTTATTATGGGTCTTGCGAAACAACTTTTGATAAAGCTTGGGAGAAGGTGTGGGCTGCAATAACTTTTGGATTATTGGCGTCTTTAGTAGTAAGGCAGCTGTAGTTTGGTGCATATGGCTAATTGAAAAGTTATATATTCGTGAAAATTTATTACTTTGTTTTGAGATGAGTAGTAAATTTATTAATAGGTGGAGAATTTGAGACTTTATATTTCATTTTAGCCGAATCCAGTAGTCCAGTCCATTTAGGGGAATCCAGTTTTTTTTTTTTTTTTCAGTAATTAACTAGAAGATCTAATGAAATAATTTTAAAGAAAAATTATGTTCTTTATGTTTCAAATGAGGAAAAGTGGATTGTACAAACTTATTCAAATTACTTTTGTCTGTTTATCATTTATTAAATGCTCAAATTTTATTTGATAATTTTTAATGGAATAAGGCTTAGAAATGATGAAATTTCTAATTTTTGCGTTTTGATTGCAGCAACGTGACTTGATTGATTTGACTACAAATGGAAATAATTGAACAATTCATGTTTCAATCTGAACAATACATTTGAACTTTTTAGTGTAGTTCAGATTAAAATCTTTCTTTCTTCAATAGCATCAGAAATAGCAGTGGGAACTCGTTTGCTATTGATTTTTATTAAAATCAATATCGTATTCGATTAGATAGCTGTAATAGACCCCATTTTTACTCGATAAATATTTAAAAAAAAAAAAAAAAAAATTTTTCCCTTCACTATGCAATAACATAAACGACTTTCAGTCCAAACCACTCTTTTGCAATGCAATTGCTAGATATTCCGTTTTTATACGAATTGCTGTGAAACCAAAATGAATTCAGTATATTTCTGAAATTTAGAGAAATGTTCTCTTTAAAATAGTAATTGATGAAGAGTATTCCCTATTTTCTCATTACGGAATAAATGTTTGTGTAACGATTATGTTGTATAGGAATCAATGGTATACGCGAGATGGGAGTGTACATGTAATCATTACGCTATATTCCGGTTTTCATTACTGACTTTTTGACACCGGTCTGGTTTGATATATTCAACCTTTTAACTTCCTCTGATGGCATTTAAAAATAAAACTGCCGTGGGACATATATAAAATATATTAAATGATAGTCGTCAAGCCATAAATAAGTAAACGTAAAATCTAAAATACCCGATATGATAAATTAGCAAAACTGTTATGTCTTTCTTTTTGTGTCAATTTTTTTTTTTTATTTTTGAGCAAGTCAAAGTTTGTTATTGAAATAAAGAAATGTCTTAGGGAAAAAAATTAACATTTAAATAAAATTATTAATTTTGTTATTAAGCTGTTTATTTTCATGTAACCGGAATTTCATGAAATGAAAGTACTTAAAAATCTCAATGTTTAAAGAAATTTACGGGCTGCATGCGTCTCTCAACATGAAATCGTAAATTATATGTAAAGCCTTAATCTAAAAACATTGACTTTAATTTCCCAAAGTAAGTCATGTTTCTATACCTTTGGTTCTACTCTTATACCATTTTAAGTAAGTTGCGTTTCTTACAATATTCTGACAATATTTTTATAAATGATTAGTGTAGTAAAATTAGTGGGTGAACAACTTATTACCTTTTTTTGATAACAGGTTTGAAATTCTCATTCGTGTTACGAGAGTCTATGATTTACATAAAAAGGGGGGGGACTTGTACTGTAATACATTAGGTGTTGAGACATTCAAACTAGACTTGACCAGTAAGTACTGGACTCTGAGTTTTCGTATGATTATTTTGCTTTCATTTTATAATCATTTACTATTATCAACATTGCAAATACATGTAGAATTTCAATCTATTCTGGCCATTCTTTCTTGGTGTGCAAATTTTTATGGCAGTGTGTGCATTTAAAAGAAAATTTTAAGGTATTTAGGGAAGAAGCATAATTTTTTGAAGTTTATGATTAAAAGTATTTAAAAGTGAATCAAATTTTCTGCATTACAGAACAAAATCTTGAAGTGGCTTAATTTAGGAAAATCTTAAATATTTTATTTCTGTTAGTTTGATATTTATAAAATATTTGCTTTATGAACTGAAATGGTTAAGAATTTTTTTCTTTGTTGCCAATTCTTTTTCTGAATAAGGCAATAAACAAAGGAAAATTCATTTATAAAAATGAGTGTAACTCTAAGTTAGGTTGTAAATTTTTTTCTAATGCAATAATCAACCAGTAAAATTTAAATAACTTAAATCACATATTTTTCTCAATTATTTGAATCTTTTCTTATCCCATCTTTTTTATCCTAATGTCTTATGTGTAAATACCTAATGTTTTACTTAATGTCTTAATTTATAATCTTATCAAAATTTGAAAGGTAACATTACAGCAACAGATGTACAAATTATGGTGTAACTATGTAATTTGAAGAGCTATTATATCTTCTCATCAGAATTTTAGGATATATTTCATTGGGCTTTTATTCTTTCTTTTAAAAACCATTATTATTGACCATTCTACAAACTTTATGAAGATAATATTTAAGGAGATTAAAATTGAGATATTGAACTAAAAAAAAAAAAAAAAAAAAAAAAAAAAAAAAAAAAAATTAGATAGATTTTCATAGCGTTGTAAACTTTTATCACAGATCACATGTTCTACAATGTTTTAGTCTTGTTAGGAAGAAGTAATCTAAATGTTAATATTTTATTGAAGCTGGATATTTCTATTTTGATTTAAATTAAAATTAAAAATGAGTACTTAAATCGATTTTTAGAAGGGTTAATTTATATTTGGTTTATTTCTCGAATGTGCTGCAATAATAATAATAATAATAAAAATGCTGTTAAGAATGAATTTTAAATTGTACAAACTGCTATAACAGGAAAATTTAATTTTAAATTAAATCTCTCTTCATAAGTTTATTTTTATTCAAAATATGTAGCAAAGCATCACAAAATTGATATAAAACTGTATGCTTTTTTTTTTTTACACCTGAGTTATATGGGATTTCATATTAAGTAGCTAGGATTGATGTAGATTTGTTTTTAGTGTTAAAAAAAATGGTAGTGAAGTGGAAACATCAGAGAAGGGGAAGGATAGTTGTATTTATACATTAATAGTTTTTCCCATTGAATCAAATATAAAACTTATCAGTGCTTTTACCAGTTGGTTAAAAAATGCTATGAGATTAATTTTCAATAGACTGTTTTTAATAAGATATCAATGTTTCTTCCCTCTCAACATGTTGGGTTTGTCTGACATAAGATTATTTTCTTTATATAGTTATGCGATGGCATCGCAAGATATGGCACTTACAGCTTGTGATGAGGATGTAACAGATGGTTGTCACTTATGTAAATCAAAATTTGAACAGCCTAGAGTTTTAAACTGCTTGCATGTTTTTTGTGAGGATTGTTTAAAAAGCGCCTTTCTGTAAATGGATATGTACCTAATGCTCTTGAATGTCCTGATTGTGGTCAGGAGACAGAGGTATTTAACTCTTTACTTTTCCTCTTTTGAATTCTGTAAATTGTACTTGTAATTTTAATTTTATGTATTTACTGTTTTTAATATTATAGCTTAATGGAAAAGGAATTTCAGCATTACCTTTGGATTATGTAGCTTGCAATAGAATTGATTTAAAAGCTATGGAAAAACTCAAATTGTCTGTACTAGCTGTAAGGCAAAGGAAACTGCTGTTGCTCGTTGTACTGAGTGTGCCACTTTTCTCTGTCCCAATTGTGTTACTGCTCATCAATTTATGAGGTGTTTTGAAAGTCACAAAGTGAGTGCTTTTCATATAAAGTTTATTCAGCTGAAACAAATAATTTTTGCCAATAAAATATATGGGTATTGTTTTGGGAGCTGGGCTTTTTGTGTTCTTGATCACTTTCAATGTTTAAATTTCTTTCACAATTTTTTTAAATTTCATGAGCTTGTTGTACATATTTATTTACTAAATAATTGAGTAATTAATAAATTTAGTTTAAAACAATTGCTCAAAAGAAAAATTAATGTAAAATTGTTTTAAAAGATCATGTGGTGAAAACAAAGACAATTTTAATTTAAGGTTAAAATGCAATATTTCAAGAAAAGATAATAGTTTCGGATTCTATAGTTTTTTTCCTAAGATTAATGCAAGAGCAAAACACATAGCAGCAAATTCTAAATTTTATGGGCAGCCTGTGTATCAGCCAATCTGATTATTTGTATAATTTTTTTAGGTAGTTTCTTTTGATGAAATGAAAGGTGGTGGTGAAAGTTTTACTACTATTCATAAACCGGTTGCATGTGCATCTCATCCAGATGAAGTGATGAAATATTTCTGTCATACATGCCATGTAAGTGTTTTTAATACATATGTTAGTTCAGTTAATTTACTGTTCTTTTCCAGAGGGAAAAACAATTAATGCAAATTAATGAAACTTTATTTTTGCATATATTTCTCTTTATAAATTTTGTGATTCTTATGTGTAAAGACTTCAAATACATGAAAATGCAAGGAATTTTTTTTTAAATGAAGCATTGCTATTGTCCTAAATTAAAAAGAATCATTAAGAATCTAAATTAGTTTTAAAATATAGTAGTTTATTAGATGAGATATTTTACTAATTCTGTACGTAATTGTACATCAGAGAAACTGTAATAAAATTGAAGTTTGTAATATAAACTTTTTATCTTGATGCTTAGTTTAGCCTATTAGCATTTTCAGTATATTTAATAAATGTTAGATTTGCTTAGTTTCAGCATAAATGTTTTTTAATGGAGGAAAAAAACTAAAACTTGTTTTATTTTTATTTGTATATGTGCTTGATATTACTAGTTAAACATCGAAAAATTTTTATGCATTTTGTCCTTAACTTAATCTAAAATATTTATAGATGCATAATTTACCTACATTAAGAATGCTTGCTTCTATAAACCGATAATATAGAACACATTTTATTGATGAATAATTTAGTAATGGTTTTTCTTAAAGTTAATTACATAAATATATTCTAACGAATTGCTTCTAAATTAAAAACCTATTGAACACCTATAAAAATTTAATATATTTGCATTTAAGAAAATTAAACAAATGTTCAATTTTAAGGTCCCAATATGTAATGAATGTATGATTGTTGATCATAAACAACCTGAACATTGTTATGAAAAGGCTGTTGATGCTGAACGGAAAGAGAGAGAAGAACTTCAAAGTCTTGTCGCAGAAAGTAAAAGTAAAGTGCAATTCTGTGATGAAGCAACTTCAATTTTGGATGCTAATCTCTCTGATCTTCAAATGCAACGAGATAATGTAAAGTCTCATATTGAAGTAAGTTGTATTTTAAATTAAATTTTTAAGTTTGCTTGTGAAGAAAAATGTAATTGATTATATGAATTGAATGAATATAACTTAAACAGGAACACTACTTTTGTTTGGTGATAAACATTCAATTAATATTTATTAATTGTGGAATAAGCACAAAAAAGCATGAAGTGCAGACAATCACACACATCTTTAAGCTTTAAGAACAGCAATTGAAAGATCACATAATCATGTTACGCAGTTCTGTTGACAAGTTGGTGTTTTACACTCATATGTATTTCTTCCTAGATTTCTCCCTTTTGCAATTAGCTTTTCTGTTGCTAAATATCTAAACCATTTTCTGCACAATAGGTTATGACAGTTCTTATGGAACTTATTTTGTTGTTCTTGTCTTTTGCACCAATTTTAAGTTTGATTTTCTAAGAGTGTTCTTTGGTTTCAAGCAAAAAAAAAAAAAACTTGCATATGGACCATGTATTGCTTCTGATAATAATGAAATTGTTTCTTCAGTTAATTGGACTTCTATTTAATCCTTTTCACGTTATACTGTTTTTTTTTTGGACATCCTGGCTGGCAATTTTGGTTATGCCTTATTACTTTTGAAATATAAAGGGTTGCTTTTCCAAAGAGTTATTCTAAAAGTGTAAATAATTTGACAAAAAAAAATGTTCATGCAATTGTTGCATTGTTTTTTTTTATCCTGCATATTTGTACTAATTTTTAAAGATGTGATTATTCTGTTTATTTAAAAGTAGCTTTATAGTATTTTTGTATAGGTATTTTCTCTTTTTGAAGTAAAAATATTTTAATTGTCATGATTTAGCTAAAGGTATAAATCTAAAGAAATTTGATTCAGATCTTTTACTTAACCTTCCAATATTTTAATTTTAAGTTAGTGTATTTTGTGTCAGTAAAATTAATTTTGCAGGGTAAGTAATTGTTTTATATTAAATATGTAATTTTTTTCTTTAAAGGAAACATTCCAAAGCTTTAAAGCTTTATTGGAAAAGCAGAAAGAAAATGTTCTAAAAGAACTTGAAAATGTTCACTCTTCACAAGAGCTTCAAGTTATGGAAACCTACCATAATATTGAGAAGACTACTGATAAAATTGAAGATGCTTGCAAATTTACAGAAAGACTCTTGGCTTGCGGGAATACTTTAGAGATTTTAAGTTTGGCTCATGTAAGTATCTATGGACATAAAATTATATTTTATTCTTAAATGGAAATCTTGGTGTAAAAAAAAAAAAAAAATCTATTAATTGTATACAAGGTATGTCTGTTTTTAAGTTTTTTTTTTTTGAGGAAGTTATATATTTTTAATTTTTCTATATTTTAAACATTTTAATTATTGGTGTCATATTAAGAAAAAGAATAAACAATTTTAAAATAACAAATTTCAAATAACATTTCATTGTTTCATGATATGTCTTACATTAGTATATTTTCAGTTACTTCATTGGGAGTTTTTAGTATAAATTTCAATTATTTTACTTTATTTCATTTAAACTACTTGAGCATATTCATTATTATTAACAACTTCAGGAAATAGTTTCTGTAAAATTGAAGCCAATTTTTTTTATTTCACTATTATATTTATCTTTTTATAACTTATTATATATAAAGTAAATATTTGATTAAAAGCGTATATAATCATAAATTACTAATATCATAAATATATTTATGGTAGTTTTGAATGTATATTGTGTGGCACTAGTTTTTATATGTATTCTTTATTTTAAGCTTTTTAAAAATAGCTTGTCACTCTGTATAATTTTTAGAAAAATTGCATGGTGTAGTTACTGGACTGTGTACATACACAGGGGTGGAAAATCTGCGTCAAAATTTATCCCTTGCTACATTCTGCTACAAAAACTACATATTTCGCAATTCTACACCAAAAATGGGACATTTCCTTTATTTTAATTTAACCTGGAAAATCAGGCTCATTCATATTGAACATCTTCAGGCTTCACTTAAGATTGTTAGTAGAGGGGTAAGAATTAACCAATTCTGCTGGTGACAGGATTTATTGGTTACATCAACATGAAATCGTAAAGAAAAAATTTTTTTTTAGCATAATGACAAAAGTTTGTTGTGGCACTATTTATTATTCTCTATAGGAATAAATAGGATAAATAATTTGTTTGTGAACATACACTACTAAAAGTTTCAACAATAACTATTTCAAATGTTTTAAATTTAAATTAATTTCAAATTTTATTAATATTTTACGTTTGTAAATTATTCAATACGGAACATAATTTTTTAATTTCTAAAGATTTTTGAATTTTTTTTTTCTCTAATTGTTTTTGTCCCTTTTTTATTTATTATCTTGTTAAATATACAGATTTTAAAATTATTTTTAACAAATTACAAATTAGCTGTAATCTGTCATTTGAAGGATTAAAGCATTTCTTTATTTCCCATTTATTACTCAAACTGAATTTTGTAAGCACAGATTTTCTGTAAAAAAAAAAAAGTTATATCTAGAAATAATTAAAAATTTTTTGAGACTTATGGCGAAGACTAGGTCGTATTGACCATTTTCAGCTGTCAGCAGCTCAATACAAACTAGCCTTGAAGAAGGCATGTTGTGTGGACTGCACCGACGAACACTGTTACTCATTTAGCACTACCCAGAGGGCACATGTATTACTCGCATCCGTATCATATCTTCAAGCTACTACTCCCACGAGGCTCTATGATTATATTAGACCAGGACCTACTGTTTTTAAGTGATTCCAAACCACTACAAACATCCATGCACTGCCAGGACTTGCACTCAGTACCACAAGTAACGTGTTCGAGTGCTAGCCACTCACCTACAAAATTCTCAAAACTAAGATTTGTTAAATAATATTTAAAAACATATTTACCATGCTAAAAATCATTTTTCGATTTTTCCATCCCTGCATACATGTAAATTCTCATAGTGAATTTTGCAAGCAGATATTTTCCTTCAAATTCTTCTTGAATTCTATGAACTATGTATTTGAGTCAACTATGTAAAACTATTTCAACAATGTCAACTGTTTATAGAAAACAGTTGACATTGTTGAAATAGTTTTTATTTACTAACTAGAATGATTGAAAATTAATTTCTGAATGATTGAAAATTATATTTCTGCTTTCTTCCATTCCTGGCAGTAGTTTATAAACAAAATATTTTTATTTTGAATGACTTGATTAGCTATTCTATTTGCAAAGCATTCTAATAGTATTATCTTGTGATGCAGTAGAATGATGATTAAAGATGACTTATATAATTAGTCATTTCTTGAATATACGAAGAACTCTCTATGTAGTGTTTATTTGTAAGCGTCCAAGAAAATGAAATTCATAACTTATAAGAAATAAAAAAAATGGACATCACTGTTATTTAAGTAATCCACAACTATTAATAAAAATAAAGTTAATTAATGCTAATTGGATTTTCTTTAAATGGACTTCCTTAAATGTCTGCCTATCTTTATCAATAAACATCAAGCGTACTTTTAATTTACTTAGCTTCTAAAAAAAAGCTAAATGTTTGCTGTAATATATCATAAAATCAAGATTTTGATGTTAAAAAATGGAATGAAATATGAAATTTTTGTGTGAATTATTTTCTCATTTTTTGTAGAATACCTTTTACTGGTAAAGTTTTGAGTTTGTGGTACAAAAGCTCTTTTGACATCAAAATAACGAAGAATTAACTTGAAACATGAAAAATTTTAAGTTACGAGAAAAGATATATGCATCAAAGTTATAAACATGGAAAAAGTGTTTACTGCTCATACTTCAGAGAAATACAAACAAGTAAAATTTCGAAAACATTACTCATTACTTCTTTCTTCAACATTTAATGAACATTGGTATGCAACGTGTTTCATGTCTCTAATATGACTTCATTCATCTGCAGTTTTCCAGTTTTAAAAAAATTCTTGCTTATTTCTTGTTTTAGTTATCTACGTATATTCATTGTATCTACATTCATTCATTGTAACCAATACTTTGGAAAAAAATTGCAGCAAATTGTAACGCAACGACTTGCAATCTGTTCAGAGACATTTTCGTAGGCAGAAAATTATAGCATTAATTTTTACTTATTTAGTACCTTTTTTATTACTACTAATAAATTCATCAGTGTTTTGAATTAAAGTTAACTTATAAAGTAACATATTTTTAATAAAAGTCATTTGAATAATTTGCTTGAACTTTTTCCTTCGCTAGTGTTACTTTTATTGATGTTACTTTTTTTGCAGGTTGTTGGAAAACAGTTATTACTATTGATTAATAATACTCCAAAACTTGACATGACAGTTGGTATATCGTTTGAAACTGATGAAAAGAAGTTTGAAGAATGTATAAAAGGAACATTTGGAAATGTGAAAAAACCTGAACCTCCAGTTAAAAAAGAAGATTCACCTTCGTCTCAGAAGACATCACCTATGCATTCCAGTTCTTCTTTTGAAAGTGATGCATTTAGTCTCTCAACTGGTGTCCTTACCCTGAGAATCCACTTCCATCACTTGATGTGGATCTTGCTAATAATATTGTAGCTCAGTATAATTTGGCCCAGTTAGCAGGAATGGCTGAAAGAAGTATTTCACAGAATTCGTCTAGTGCTACACCACCGCCTCTTAATTTTGCTGATCTTTTGTGCCCTACTACTGAAGCAGATGTTGCAGCCCAATTTAATGCAATTAACAATCTTACAGCACTAGCAAAAATGGGTTCTATATCCATAAGCAATGGTAAGAATGTCATAAAAATGTCTTTCTTCATGAATTGCTATTTAATGTATTTTCTGATTAACCTTTCTATTGTATTTCTGTGCTAAATATTTTCTGTTCACTAATAAATAGTGTTATCTACTCACCCTTTTAATTAAAAAACATATGTATGTTATTGTTACAAATTTATTAAGCTAAGCTTTTCCAAAAATAATACCGATATGGCAATGAGTAGATTGAGAGTAGTCTCTTCTTGTGACTTTAAGAGGTACACTATTAAAATAACTTATTTTATAGTTTTTTTTTTATGCATGTATCAAAAAAAAAAAATATATACTTGCATATATTTGCTGCTAGTCATTTTCCCTCTTAACATCTGTAGCAATGATTTTCAACTTTTAATTTCTTTTGGCAAGGTTTGTTATAACAGCCATCCATGTTTAATATGGGATGGTATATTTGTTTAGTTTATTTAAAAAAAAAAAAATTTTTTTAAATGTTACAAAAATATTCTAATGCTGATTTCTTGCCCTTTATCTCATTCATAGCTCTTTCTGAATAACCATCTTTGCAATGATAGTCATGCATCTTTGTCCGATATATATTCATCTTAGAATATGTGACTTTAAAAATATTTTTAATTGTGAAGAAAATGCCATTTTAATTGGTTGATCGAAGTGTATTTTCAAAAGGAATTTCCTAAAAGTAAAATATCGATCTAAATTTTATAAAGCATACTTAATGCAAGAAATTTTTTTTTTTTCTAAACTTATGTTTTTTATGTTTATGTTTTTTAACTTTGGAAACCTTAATATGCAATTTTGGGCATAATTTTTTTAAACATATTTTGTAGTAGTAGCTTTTTTTTTTAGTTTAAAAGCAAATTGCCATTTTTTATTCTTGATAAAGTTCGTAAAATTATGATTCGCACTAGGTTACTTTTTATTACCATTGTTCCCTGTCTGTAATTTGCTTATTATATGTTAAAAGACCTTAAAATTTTAGATTACAGGAGCTACTGTTGGAGATAAGGATCTTTTAAACTGTTAACTTAATTTTATCTGATCCTGGGTTTTGTTTGTGATCGAAACTATCAGAACTTTGAAACTTTTAAAAGTATTGCTAAAATTGGCTGTTATTTCAGAAAACCTCAGTAAAAAATTGTAATTTAAATCTTGGAATAAATTGACAATTTAAAAACAAAATGAACTAGTGAGAGTAATGGATGTTGGAAAATAGTCTTACTTTTATGGAAGGAGTTAAGAGGATACATATTGTATATATAAATCTAAGTGTGGATAAAAAAGCCTACAACAAAATAACAAAAATGCTTTCCAAGAGACAAAATAAGTAAGACTATGGTGCTTCAAAATTCACACGTAAGTGATTGTCATAATAAATTGCTGAACAAATATCTAAATTTGTTCCAATCGGATAATTTTGAATAATTTTTTTCTTGCATCTTAAAATTCATCCTTGTGTTCAGGGACCATGTCTTATTATTTATTTGCTTGAAATATCTTGTATAAGTAACTTTTCTTTGTTTTTATATTGGTTATTTTATCGGATCCTATTTCTTGTTTGCCATTTTCAGATGTATATTTTAATTTTTCACATTCTTTTTTATAGCATATCAATGTTATAAATTTGATAAATGTTATAATTTAATATTTGAATTATGAATACAAAAACAAATTTGTATGTACATGGTATGTATGTTGATGAAATCAAGTGAAGGAGCAAATTGTTTGCAGATTGTATACAAAAAAATTTTTTTTTGCTATGTAAATTACAATTGCAGATTATATAAGCAATAAATTATGATAGTGTTTTATACAGTTTAAGTTTCTTCTAGACATATATTTCAAGAAAGTTGTAATTAAAACTGATTTTGAATGTGTTTATTTTAATGCGTTGTTAGCTTTCTGCAGTTTAGTTTTAAACCTGCTTGCAATTTTTTTTTTTTTGTATAGGTCAATCTACTTTAAATGGCCCAATCACTGGTTTGAATCTTCATACAACTCCTATACCCAATTCTCCTCCTCCTCCTCCTCCTCCTGGAAGCCAAGTTATGAGAGTTATTAATACCCCGTCTCCTATTGAAGGGCTAGAAACGCTTTTAGGAAGTAATCCGATCGTTAACACTAGTTCAAGAGTTGGCAGTCCTCTGAATGGTCCTGTTATGAATGGAACTCCTTTTTTACTTGGACATGGTCTTCATAGTCCTCCTATACTGCCACCATCAGGTAAATTTAATGTTTTTATTTTGCTTGCTTTGTCTAAAAACATATTTATGCTAAATTAGATAAATATTAGAAGCCAGATTATTTCTATTATATAAAAAAAATTATCAAACAAGGTGTTCTATAACTTTTAATCTCCAATTCTTACTGTATGACTTTAAATGCAAAAATAATTTATTTAGCTTTAAGTTTTTCTTTTTTATAATTTGTTTTTTGATGCAAAATTATAAGATATCTTTATCAATGCTTCTTTATTAATTTGCTTATTTACATCAATATTTAATTCCTTTTGATATCATTAGGGGTGGAAAATCTGCGCTAAGCTGCTCCAAAATTCATGCCTTGCTACAAAAACAGCAAATTTCGCATTTCTGCGCCAAAAAATGAGATTTCCTTTATTTTGATTTAGTAACCCAGAAAAATAGTCTAATATGAATCAACTAATCTTCTAAGATCGTTATTAGAGGGGGTAAGAATTAACCAATATTATAAGAGTTATGTTTTTACTGGCGATAGGATTTTATACTTATGTATACAACATTTATTATAGGGCGAAAATTCATTTTAAATGTTTGGAGGTGATATTGTGGCACCATCTATTGTTCTTTATAGGAACAAATAGGGATAAATAATTTCCTTGTGAACACACATTACTAAATGTTTCTACAATAACTGTTTCAAATAAATGTACTAAATTTAAATTAATTCCAAATTTTATTAATATTTTTACGTTTGTAAATTATTCACTACCAAGCATAATTTTTTTTTCTTCAATTCCTAAAAACCTTTCTCTTAAGATTAATGTATTTTATTTGGGTTATTTTTTTTTTTTTTTTTTTATCTTGGATATTATTTAACATGTTTTGGAATAATTTTATTTTTAATAATTTAAAAATTAACTGTAATCTTTCATTTGAAGGACTACAGCAATTCTTTATTTTCCATTTATTACTTGAATTGAATTTCTTAAGCACATTTTTTTTTTCCCCCTACAGAAAATCTACAGCTGTGTTATATCTAGAAGTATTAAAATTCTCAAAAATAAGATTTGTTAAATATTTAAAAACATATTTAGCATTTATCCATTATTTATCTATATCTAATTATTGTTCATTCTCCTTTTGCATGGCATATTGGATGTATTTATTAATATTTTTTAACTATTTTTTTCTTTTTCCTTCTTTCAGCTTCGAATATTTTGGTATTCTTAGCAATGACTATTTTTTTTTTTTTTTTTTTTTTTTTTTTTTTTACTACATTTTTTATTTTTTAAAATTGTATACGTATAATTTTAGATTTAATTTTGAAATTAAAAAAAAAAAAATATTTTACTTGTACAAATAGAAGTAACTTATTGTT
Source organism: Caerostris extrusa (assembly GCA_021605095.1). Classification (NCBI taxonomy): domain Eukaryota; kingdom Metazoa; phylum Arthropoda; class Arachnida; order Araneae; family Araneidae; genus Caerostris; species Caerostris extrusa. The sequence continues at coordinate 20,189 of BPLR01005926.1, forward strand.
AAGCTTTTTTTTTTTCTTTCTCAATCAAAACTTGTATATATCATTTGATAATTTTAAATTTTAAATGAATTGTTTATTTCTTACTACCATTTATTTAAAATAATTTGTATTTTAATTAAATAACATATTTAATATAAAAATAGCATGCCAAAATAAAATTCAGAGAAAAATTTAATATATATTTTCTATTAAATAATTTAATAATCATATTTTCATATAACATCTATTAAAAATTGGTACAATATTTCCATAAAAAAATATTCATTGCTAAGAATTCCAAAATATTCGAAGTTGCAAGAAGGATAAAAAAAAAAATGTTAGCCATTAAAAAAAAAAAAAAATTTTAATAAATACATCCATTACTATAGTGTGTCCAATTCAATAATGGATGTGTTTATTAATATACATTAAATAAAAAATTATTTTATCTATGCATTAAATAGAAAAAATGTTTAACATTACATTCTAATTTTTTTTTTTTCTAAAAAATACATCAATAAATTAGTTTCGTATTGAATTTCAAATACCACACAAAATGATTGAGTTAATTTTATTGCGGTACAAATCATGCGATTTTATTTCATATCAATCTTACAATTGCTAAATAATACAACATTAATTAGTATATGCTTTGAAATCTTGAACTGTTAATGCAAAAATATACTGCTACGAAACCATTGTGAGAGAGAAAGATACTACAAAAAATGTAAATTACCCTGCTACGAAAATCATTTTTTGATTTTCTACCCATGCACCATAAACAAAAACATATGTAAATAACTATGTATGTAATTTACATTTATAATCTGAAATTAAATGATCACTACTTTTTAATTGAAAACAATGCTTTTGTAAATTCTTCATTTAAAATTTAAAGATTCATTCATGAGGCATTATTTTTCAATGTGTTAAGCATTTATCAGCTTTAACGGTGATAAATTTGAATGTTACAATTGCATTAAACATATCAAAAGTATTTGCACTATTTATTTTCAGCTTTGTCTCCCATGTCTGGACAAACATATAACCCAACACCCAGAAGTTCTTCTGTTAAGCTTAGTACTATGCAAATACGGTAAATATTTAGTTTGTTATATTAATATTTAGTTATCGTTACTTTATTGTAATATTTATTTATAGCATAAAGTAATGCTATTTTTATTTTTACACAAATCAAAGATGCAAGTTTGGACAACTTGGTCCTGGGAAAAGTCAGTTTAGCTCTCCTCATGGGTTTTGCCTTGGTCTTGAAGAAGAAATAATAGTTGCTGACACTAATAACCACCGTATTCAAGTGTTTGAAAAAACTGGTGACTTTAAGTATCAATTTGGAGTTGCTGGTAAAGAAGAAGGTCAGCTTTGGTATCCTAGAAAGGTGATAAAACTGTTAAATGCAATTTATTATTTTAGTTGTCGATGCTTTCTCCTAATTTTTTAATACTTAAATATGCTTGTCTAGCTCTTTCAAAAGCATGATTGCTTTTTTACACTACACTTATCTACTTTTTCTTACGCATATTTACCCCTAATGCTTATATGGTATTTCTTGAGTCTGTTCTATTACATATTTTGTTAAACTTAGTTTAAATTCTAACCAAAATTGTTTGTATGCTGTTTTTGGAAAATGTTTTCATAAATGCTTATAGTACTTTAACATTATATATACATAGTTATTCTGACTACAGCTATTGTGATTAACTATTGTAAGAATTGGAAGTGCATCATTCCTGGTACTTCACATATACGAGTAATTTTTTCTATTCTCTGCTTAATTGATTTGGATTATTTTAAACATTTAATAAGCTTAAAACTAAAAGATTTTTAAAACGGGCTTGATTGGCTTAATACTAGTTGTTAACCTTTTAAACAAATTTTGTCAGTTTTAACACTAAATTTATAAAAACAAAGCTCTATCATAAATGTTTATATATAATCAATATTGATATCAGAACAGAGTGTTAATTTTTTTACATTAATACTCTTGACAAAATATTACAAAAAGTTGTAGATTTATTGAATTTTAATATTTCATTACATGTGCTGCAATTATAGCTTGGAACATTTTATCAATATGGTACCAAATAAGTGATATATATCCACTTATTTATTGTTCTGGACTGCTGGTATGCAACATGCATTGATGACAAATTCCAAAATGTTCTGAATTTCCTTGATTATTTTTAAAATTGGGCAAATTATCTAGCCAAGTGAAGCACTGGGACACAAGTTTCATATTCAGCAAACAAGTTCTAAACATAGCGAGCTCAGTTTTCCCATTGTCTTGGTATATAGGTCCTTGCATGACAATTTCTTAGAAATGCTATGCCACCTGAAAGATACAATCCCTAGGAATTGTTTTTTCTATTCAAACGCAATTTTTGTGTACTGCACTTACAGTAGATGTTTTCACACTGAAGATTAGCTATTTTGCTTAGTCTTAAAATTGCAGGCAACTCATTAATTCCTTTTTTCTTGTTGGTGTCTCATCTGGACCAATTTCCAACCTGCAAACAAACTGCACATTGGTCTCAAAATTTTGCAACACTTTTGTTGTTTCTTTGACTTGCCTCCCTTTTTTATTCGCAAAAGCACATATCTGTAATGCCAATATTGCTTTTGGAGTATATGAATGAAGTAAATCATGATTTCATAACTGTTACGGGGTATTGTTATAATTTTTTTTCCCTTGAAGTATCATATATCATATCTTTTGCTATCCTGAATTGTGTAAATGTGGATGTGATTAGTTTGAGATACTTGAAGCATAGGGTTGAGAACCATTTTATTTGCACATGCACAAATACTACCCACATGCAATATTTAATGCATTTAAAGTAAAATATAATTATAGTTCCGTGAATGGATGCCACTTCTCAGCTAAAATCCCATAACTAGTGTAGGGTATGCAAAGTGCATGGTTGCACTAAATATATTTCCTCTGGGCGAGTCTGTTGGCTAATTAATACACTGGCCATAAATATATTTCCTCTTGGGGTGAGGATTGTAGAACTAAACTTTTCTTGGTGAGAAAAGTTTAGTTCTGCAATCTCTGAATTTGTGAAATAATAAATAAATGAATTTGTGAATTGGAAATTAGTTGCTGGAAATAATCAATGAAAATTGTTTTGTTCAAATGTGTTAAAAAATGTTCAAAAATAAATTAGTTGTCTCATTCAGTAATTGAACACAATCTTAATTATTTAATAGTTTTGAAACATTGGGAAAATTTAAATTTTATCCCCTGCGCAGAAATGTGTTTATGAAGGAATTTTTATAATACGCTAATAAGTTTACACGCTCAAATATGCTATGCAGATTTGCATGTTCAAAAATGCTGTTTAGTGGCAATGCTATTAGTTAGCCACTACCTCTAATTGAAATGACAACAGACATTCATCATAAAAAAAAAAAAAAAAAAAAAAAAAAAAAAAAAATTCACACTGGCAGATTTGTAATTGTAACAGCAATTTATAATGCTGTGAACTATTAGTTTTGATTTAAAAAAAAAAAAATAAATAAAAAAAGTTAAGACAGCATATGCATTAGCTGTCATTGGCTATTACAGATTGAATTTAATACCAAAAGTAATAAATTCTTAAATACATAATGCATGTAGCATTTGAAATGAAGATATAAGAATTGTAATTACAATGAGAATTTTTTAAAAACCCTGAGATGAATATCAATCTTTTTAAAAAATTTTCAAAAGTAATACGGAAAATCTTGGTTCTTGTAAATGGCTTCATAGATATTGAAACTAGAAATTAATTTTTCTTAATTACATTGTGTAAAAGTAAACTTCATTTCATAATTAATATTTATCTGAAACTTTAAGAAGAGGTTTTCTTGATAATTAGATCAATGAATTGTTTCATTAATAGTTTATGCTTTTAAAATTTAAAACTGATATCTTAAAACATAATTTAAACTTGTGATTTTATTTTGCAGGTTGCAGTTATTCGAAGCTCTGGTAAGTTCGTGGTTTGTGACAGAGGAAGTGAGAGATCTAGGATGCAGATTTTTACCAAAACTGGTCACTTTTTGAAGAAGATTGCAATACGCTACATTGATATTGTGGCTGGATTAGCTATAACTAGTGAAGGCACTATTGTTGCTGTGGACAGTGTTGCACCAACAGTATTTATTATATCAGAAGCCGGCGATCTTTTACATTGGTTTGACTGCAGCGAATATATGAGAGAACCATCTGACATAGCTGTTTGTGCTAAAGAATTTTATATATGTGATTTTAAAGGTCATTGTGTTATAGTATTTTCAGAAAAAGGGAAATTTCTTAGGAGAATTGGCTGTGAAAATGTCACTAATTTTCCTAATGGGATTGATATTAGTGATGCTGGCGATGTTTTAGTTGGAGATAGCCATGGGAATCGTTTTCATATTGTTGTTTTTTCAAGGCAAGGCAATTTGTTATCAGAATTTGAGTGTCCTTATGTTAAAGTCAGTAGATGTTGTGGGCTTAAAATAACATCAGAAGGTTATGTGGTTACATTAGCCAAAAATAATCACCACGTTTTAGTTTTAAACACATTATATATTATGTAAAGATTGTGGCCTCTTCCATTTATAGACTACCTTTAGCTGTTGCTTAGGTAGCAATACTTATTAAAGAGCATTTAGCCTCCATGTTTCTTTTAAGGCCAGATTGTAGTTACTGGATCATAGAATTCATAAAAGCCATATCTTAATTGTCAAGTATGCCAATTGCATTGGTATTTAGATATATTTAGATCATAAGGTTGCTATGAAATAGTTGATCTCATAAAATGTTTAGTGTAGCATTTTGTAGTGATTAGGAATTATCCATAGCAGCTACATATGAGTGGACTGAGCTGCCTTTTGTACCAGTCTACAACCTTAGATAAAGTATATACATCATGTAGTCTTTTAGTGTAGCATTGTTTTACACTTCGTTGTAGCAGAGTGAGTTGAGAGATTTATATTTACACATCTGTGAAGTAGCCTGTGATATCTATACATATATACATACATATAACACCTAAAATTTACAACACAATTGCTCACAATATTCATTTAAAATTCACTTTTTAACATTTTTCAGATTGTTGTTTGAGAAGATTAAACAAAGTTATTTTGTAGGAGGACAATCTTGGCATTGTGTCTTCTGTGTTGATGTATCTACTTAGTGTTCATAATTGTATATCAACATTTGTACTTAAATCTGAAATTCTGCTTCGAATTTTAATGTGCCTGATTATTAGCCATTTAGTTTTACTTTTTATCATTTTCTAGAAACATTGATCTTCCAAAATAGGAAACAAATCCTTTTTATTATAGTTATATTAAATATATTATTGGATATTTTGTAATTAACTTTGTATGACTGCTGAACCAAAACAAATGGTAGCAGTAGATATCTTTTATTAATTTTAAGATTATATTTTTTGTATTATCATCCTAGTCTTTGTGGAATGTTTAATGCTGCGGCAATTAATGTTTGTGAAAGCTGACAGCACTGTAACTAGTGCCAATTCTGTCTGCTTTATGAATTTGCTGTAATTTTCAGATTTTATATCAGAATACTGAGATTTCGATGCAATAATATATACAGTCTTGAATTTGGAATAATCTGTGGTGTTTGCTTTCTGATACTAAATCCTGAAATGCTGCTTCATTAGGCATTCCTGTGTTAACGAGATAAACTCAATGTATTCTGAACAAACTTTTTATGCACAAATTTGTAAAGCAAGCATTAAATAATGTTTGTGTGCATTCTGTTGTAATTAGCTGGATTGTTCGAGTTATTGGAACAGTTCCATGCTTGCAAAACAAAATGCTTATGTAATTGTTTATTATTATATGAGCATTGGGTGTTTATTTTTTGTGTTATTTTGAAAACCATTTTCATATACAATTGTATTTAATATTTACGTTACTTTTCTTTTATTTAATCTTTTGATTTTTCAGGTGTGACCAGGTTTATGTCTCATCGAATTTTAAAGTTGTTTTATATGCTGTTAGGGTTTTCTTTTATTTAGAGTGAAGTAATGAACTTTACTCCTTGTATTTATACAGATAAGTGTTCGATGTGTTAGCAATAGGCTCGATCAATACTTACGTGGCATAGCAAAACTTCTCACTCCTCTATACCTGAGTTAATGTTGACTCTTATATTTTCGCCCTTAAGACATTCCACTATAATAACCTATATTAAGCTTATAGTGCTTGCTAGTCTAGTCACATAGCTAAAAAAATTTAATGAAATAAAGTAGGGCGTAGTTTGGTTTGCCACCAATTTCCATTTTTTTAAAGTTTTTGATGTGTTATTGTTTATTTAAAGCTATGTGATGTTTTTACTGTGAAAAATGTGACTAATTCTGCAACTAATTGTGCAGGTAACTTAACTATATATGCCTTAAAAAATTTGAAAAAATTAGGTATAGTAATTTAAAATTAAGTTGCAAAGTAATTACCTCATACCGTTACCAGTAATGTTGATCAGAGTCGAATTTATATATTTTTTTTATATACTGTAATTGTTTATTACATAATTTTCTTTTTTTCCTTTTTTTTTTTTTTAGCTTCAAGACACTGAAGCTTTTTTTTTTTTTTAGCTAATTTATATACAAATGTGATAACTCTATCCAGAAATGCTCTGAAAGATAGTCTAATTTTAATTTAAGATGTATATATAAATTTATATGAGCACAGATTTATTACTCAGAGCTTAAATTCTGGTTAAATCGTAAATTAAGAAAAAAAATCTCAATTTATTTACAATTAAGTTTTTTATGTATGTTTTTAATTGTTTTGTATTTCTAACCAAGTTTTTAATTTAGTGAATTTAAAGCAACTGATTGTTAATATTTTTTAATTTAGAGTTATTCTTTATAATAACAAGATTAAGGTTTAAATATGACTGTGAACCATTTGTTTTGTATATTTAAATGGATTTTTATTAAGATTTAATTATGTGGACATGTTGATTTCGGTTGTTTTTCATAATTGCATGATTATTATGCAATTAGAGAGGATAAGCATGTCATTGCACAACATTAAAGAAGTATGTTTATTGCATAAAATTTATATCCGTGAAAGAGTTAATGATGCTCATTCTTTTTAATTGCTTGTACAATTTTTTTTGTTAAGTGTTTTAAAGTAGTGTATACTGTAGCTGCAAATATTCAATTTTTATCTGAAGTTACAATCAATATATACTTGTTAGCTATATTTTTATTAGAGCTTTAACTACTTTATCATATGATATAGACGCAATATAAAACATTTGTAATCTTAAGTTTATGTATCTGTATGTTGACAATTTTATATATAAAAAATACTAATACAGTAGAGCTTCTGTTTAATCTTGAGGTTAGTATGAGTGAAAGAGTGTATGAAAGATATACGTAATAATGAAGGGTGCATGTTAAATGCCCTTTTCCAAGCAATACAAACATTAGCCTTAACATCTTATAAATGGCAATAAATTGTCATAGCCTTTTTCACGAATGAAATTACATGTATATAGCATTCATTAGTAGCAGGTAATGGAGCCTGGTGTAATTATGGAGGTTCTACTGTATACATACTGCTGAGTAATGCTCGGTGTTATAGAATACAATCTTTACTGCTAGATATTGGTAATTGATTGCTTGAATCTTAATAATCTGTGGTAAATACATAAGGTTTGCATCAACCAAACAAATGTTTGTTTCATGTTGATGAGTTTATATAGTATTATGCTCTCAAAGGATAGGTGAATGTATTTGTTGCTGTAAATGTTAAAAATGCTGAAGTTGCAATCAATCATATTAATTATATTTTTTTATTTAAAACTCTACTCTAATGTCATATAAAATATAAGTTATTTGCATTTATATATTCAAAGAAATTTTTATAAGGTGCCTAATATTGAAGCTCTGTCTTTAATGAAATGTTAAAAGTAATTAGTATGTAATTTTTTGAGTCTGTATTTTATGTTTATCTTATTTAAAATTTTTAAGGGATTTTTCCTTTTATTGATTCCTAGTCTATTTAATAAATATTACTTAAAAATTAGCTACTTTTTCTATGGACTGTTATTTGTTTGCAATTATATTTAATTACCATGATCTGATAATTGCAAATTTGTTATATTTACAATTTGAATTAATTTTTCTTGTTCCTACTTGAAAGTCACCTAAGATTGTAAATTTTCTTGTAAAATCTGGATACTGAAGAAATATTTCCTTGTCATGTATCAAAAGTTTCCTATTTTGTTAATGAATTTTTTCAATTATAAAACATATTTAAAAGCACCAAATACCTTGTTAAAATTGGACCCTCCCCCTTCTTAAAGGCCTTTTTGTACTGAAATGTTTAAAAATAATTCTTTAAATGCAGTATTTGCTACCTCTTGTTAATGTTCAGAACTATATTATAGCCAGTTTACATTATATCATGACCAGAGATATATCTATATATATACATATAATTTTTATGCCTATTATATAGAATTTCTGACTCTAGAGTTGTCTTTCATTAGATTACCTGAATACTAGTCTGGAGGCTTAAATGTGTACAACTTAAAAAAGGATATTGTAAAAAGATTGTAGGGCACTATAATGCCGTAACTTTTTTACTCTGTGATGCTGTAGTTAGCTAGAGTAGGGTAGTGTTCCAAGGTGTAGTTTGATACTGCGCAAAGTAAAATATAAATACTTATAACATTTCCTTCCTAGATAGTAAACATATGTTTACACGTGTAGTGAGGTCATGATATATTTGATCTCATTATACTTACAACTTGCAACACTATCTTATTTATTCTAGCTACTGTAGCTATACATTGTATTTTTTTTTTATCTTAATGTACAAATTGAAGTCTCTTTATCTTTTTTACTTACTATGCAATATTTATTTACCATGACAAAATACAGGCAGCATTTTAGGTATTTATATTTTTAATTTTCACATAGGTGGCTTCCGTTTACATGCTTTCTTTAAGGCAATAAATACTCAGAAACTTTGTTTTAGATTTCTGCGAAATTGTGGTATTGCATGTGGTTCCTGTACACCAAATTCAATGCCACATGTTTATCATGCACTGTCCATTTATTGTCAGAGTTTACACTTTTTGAAGTTTATGTATAATCTTGGTCCCTTTTCCAAAGCACTAAAAAGTATTTGGTGCTGTTTACAACCATATTGATGGAGCAACATTTTTTAATTGTGACTTCAAATGAAATATATATATATATATATATATTACTTATTGATTATATGGAGTTAAATTTTTTTTTGGAAAATGATTTTTGTGCTCAGATTTCGCCATATAACCCTATTGTACATTAGTATGCCAAAACAACCCATCCTTAACTTTCAAAAGTCAAGGCAGTTTGGTTGTTGGTCATGCTGTTTGCATAAATAACATTATATTTATGTATTTCTGGAAATATGTTCAATGAAACCAAAGCAATACAGAAATCATTAGACATTCAGAAAGCCAAGGGATCTTGAATAAGGTATATTGCATTTACTTTGTGCTATTTTTGGAAAAGCTTTAATGGATGAAGTTTGTGCATCAATGTCTTATGTGTTTGATGTCTCAAATAAAAGTTGCTGCACATCTTTATTCTTGTTTTAAATCAAATCATTGCTCTTGGCTTTCAATAAATAGCTCTCCATTTTCTTTTATTTCCTGCTTTCTTACAGAATTATTCATATATAAAATTAGAAATTTATTCAAAATGAGACTAAATGTAATCCTTGTCAAACTGTGATTCAATGAGGATTAAATGTATTTCAAATGAATGGCTCACATATGTTGACTTTTAATGTGCGATATAGTTCACACTGAAAAATCAACTCTTAATAAATTTGAGTTCAGAGATTTTGGCTGTGTCTCAAATTATCATTTACTTTTAGTATGCTGTTTAATCTTCAGCTGGGCCATTTTCTTTTTTTTTTCATAATTATTTTTCTATTTGCTAAAATTTATTTAGTTGAAGTGCATTTTGAAAATGTTTTATTGCAATGTTTATTCCCATGAGGGGAAAAGGGGAGTTAGTGGAAGCGCACTAGGGTTATCTTAAATTTGTATCCTTTTTAAAAATAAGTCGCAAAGAAAAGGCCTCAGAAAGTCATTTTTGCAAGTTAATGATACTAAAGAGTAATTTTATAACATTTGAAACGTTCGTTTGACGAGTATGTATTTTTATTTGCAATTTGCAGCCAAGCTTGCGCGCGCCTTTGCGGCTTTGAGACGATCATTCTTGGCACTGATCAACAGCTTATTTGCA
>BPLR01005927.1:0-51418 GCA_021605095.1 Caerostris extrusa
AAAATACCAATACAGCATTACAAGTGCGCTTTAAGGTTACCTTTTTCCATTACATATAACTTAAGCATTACATGAAGGTCTAGACTTCGACATTTACATACTGATCATAAACAGTTAATATTTACTTTTAAACAGAAACAATGATAAAGCCTCCATGACAGCATGATTGACTACACTACAATATATCTCACAATTTACTAGCCTGCAACCATATACCATATCAGTGGTCGAGACAATGTGGTAGCAGACCAGACTCGCTCATGAACTGAGAACTGACACTGATTCAATCTGCTGTTGATTACGATCGATCGCAGATGCACAGACTAGTGATGACGAATTGCAAGAATTGAAAATTACATTCCAAATCATTACATTTTAAAGAACACCAATTGCCATCAGGAAAGCTCTTGCATTGTGATACCTCACTTCCCAGTGTGTCAGACCATTCATACCAAAAAATTTTCGAACGACAATATTTAGCCCGACAATTCACAGTTTAGCTCATTCTAGGCAGACTACTGTAAAAATAGCTAAAGCATTCATTTGGCTAATATGAAAAAGGTGTTAAACAGTGGACTCAAACTTGCATCAACTGTCAGAAAAAATAAAATAACTAAACATACAAAATCAGGAATAATGTGCTGCAAATTTCAAGCACCAGATGAGAGATTTAGTGTCGTTCATATCAATTAATTGGACCTTATTCACCTTCTAGATTTTATGCGCGGCGTGTAGTGATCGATTTACCTCTTGGATGGAAATTTGTTTCAGTACATCAAAATATCTTGCAGAAGTGTAGCAAAAAGCTTTTTATGAGCATTGGATTTTGATTTTGGTGTACCTAACTTGTGTTATTACTGACAGGGCGCTCAATTTATTTCAGAACTATTTCGAAGTTTGCTTTGCGCTATGTGGTGTTAAAGTAAAATGTACGTCTTCTTACCATCCTCAGAGTAATGGAAAAGTTGAACGTCTTCACCGTACCTTGAAAACAGCTATTAGATGTCATAACAACGTTCGTTGGACGGACACATTACCAACGGTTCTTATGGGTTTGCGAGCTACATGAGGACTGTAAGTATACAATAGCTTCAAAAAATGGTTTATGGAAAAACTATTAAATTACCAGGCGGAAGATTCTTTGAAGACTTAGATTGCCAATATCTGATGATAATTTTGTAAGCAATCTCCGAAAACAGATGGCCGAACTTAAAACCATACCAATCAAAAACAAATGTCAACAAAAAGATCTTCATTCCAAAAGATTTGTACATGCTCGCATGTGTTTCTGCGAATTGACAGAGTTAAAAAACCTTTAGAACCCCCATATGAAAAGGACCCTGTTTGGTATTGCAAAGATCCCCCTAAAAACTTTTCTTCTATCAATTAAAAATAAACAAGTTAATATTTCCGTGGATAGATTAAAAACCGGCATATGTGTTACAACCTGAACATCTGAAATCCAACGTCATCAAATGATCATACATCTGCCGAGTGAGCACAAGGAAACATTTCTACCAAGTCAGCAAAGTTGCACAACTAAATACAACAACACGTTGTGGAAGACAAGTAAAACTTCCTGTACGTTTCAATGACATTATTGACTTTTCTTCAAAATTATAATTCGTCCATGTCCATTTTAAAGTTAAACGATTTATTGTATATAATTTTTACATATGTAATTGTATTTGTATTATTTTGTGCAATTTAAATTTGTATCAATGTGTATTTGTTCGCCATTATTTGTATAGATATATTAATTCTTCTACATTTTCAAAGTAACGTAGCTTTGTTACTGGTAGGGGAGTGATGTAGCGACACCTATTGATGGAAAATGGAATACACCATTGAACGACTTTCTACTTTCACTGTTAAAAAAAGGAAATTTCCCGCTAAGAATGAAAACAGGCGTTGTTCGTATTACGTAGTTGGCTTTAGAAGAAATGGAATAAAGATGTAAATGGGAAAAATTGATTATCGTCTTTTATTTTGCCGTTTGGATTTTTAACACTACGCAACCTTTACAATACCGCCACAGCTTCTTTATTCAACAATGTAGTAATAGTAGAAATGTTTTCATATAAAGAATTTCATTTTTAAATTTTAAGCAAAAAAAAAAAAAAAAAAAATGGAATTTTCTTTTATACTAAATTTGAAATGTTGCTCATTTAGATACGACCTTTCTAACAAGGAGTCTTCTGATAAATCCAACCTCTAAAAACGTCAACATGAAAGAGAAGCGTTTAGCGGATATATAAACTGAATATTTTCTGACAAATCCAACTTTAATCGTCATGAGTACATTTTTCACTCATAAGCGTAATTTTCATAAGCATAACGTTCAGTTTGCTACAAAAATAGCATAGTAGTACAGTACTGTTTTGTAATTTAATTAAATAAATTAAATTCAGAAATCTTGTATAAATTGAAATATAATGAAATAAACTACTATAAAAATTTTATTTAATCTTTTAAAAGATTATTTATTCATTTTTTTCTTCTTAATATGGAAATTTACTTTTCCTTAAAAGTTAAAAAATATTCAGGGCATTTTAAAATTTTTTTTCTGGCAACACATTTGAAATGATATTCATTGTTTAATTCGCCATTTTGGTTGTGGTATTGTATGACATTTCTTAGTTTGAATTTCAATGAATATTGATTTTAGTTTTTTTTATAAATTGACTGGTATGTTATTGTGTTTTTATATAAACTTTTTATTATTTTTTGCAACTGCTAAATTTTATTTTTCAATGCATTCATAAAAGAGTGTGAATTTCTATTTTAAAGACTAATAAATAAAAATACAGTTTATCCGTTGAATTTGAAATTCTCAATTAGCGTGCAGCATGCTTACTAAATTAACAATTATGTAAACTTCTGAATATTATCTTTTTTTGTCACATCAATATCTATATTATATTGTAAAATTATGTATATTATATTGTATAAATGTAATACAGATAAAAGTTTTAAATATTGTAACCCTTGAACTACAAGTTTTGCAAGCAATTGGCAAGTATTTTTATGCAGTTTTAGTTGATGATAGTGGAAAGGTATTATATCGATATTATTAAAAGAGAAGAAATAATTTTTTAATGCATGTTTTTATTACCATTTTGGTCCAAAAATTTTTTTCCATTTTTACTGTTATATCTTAATTCGAATGAAATTATAATTAATTTTTTTTAAACAAAAAGTGAATAACAATATATTTCAGTTATTCGTTAATCATGTTATTAACAAGGAAATAGATGAATTGCATTGAGTGCCCATATATTTTTGTTTTTGTATTGGGAATGAATGTTTAATTGCTTAAAAGAATTTCGAAACCTTTAATGAAATATTCGATTTGTGCTCTATCCACCATACGGATGATTAATTATGGACACAAGCATTCATGCACCAATAATTATCCATATATTACATTCAAAAATACTTTTATTTATTATTTAAATTCAATTATAATTATACATCTTAATTAAATAAAATATGTTCAAAACAAATTTGATTCATTTATGAATAAGCTTGTAAAAGAAATTAAATTGAATATTTCTATTTTAATGCATATTCTTTGCAAGCATATCAAAACTACTCACAGCCAAAAGCAATTAATTTCTTTTTCTGCATATTATCTCTTAATCCTTATAGAATTAAGTGCATGAGATTTGCGAAATATTGATATATTTCTCCATTTTTGTTAATTACTCGGGGGATATTACTGGGATAATTCCTAATTTATTAGGCATATGTTTTGTCATTTTTTTCCCTAATTCATTTTATAGATGCCATTTGTATTTTATAGATGCCAGATGATTTGTATTTGGAGAAGGTTCAGGTTTTCAGTGACCAAAGTATTGTATAGAAAAAAAAAAAAAAAAAATGCTGTATGCTTGAGACTGTCTTTAAAATGAAGATTTTGTAAACTTTTCTTTAAATATTTAAAGATACGTAGTTATCTAAATTTATTCATAGTTTCTTATCTATTTTAGTATTAACATATGCATCTGAAACATGGTCACTACAGCAAGAGAAAAGAAAATGTTGGCAATCTTTGCAAAAAAAAAGTGGTCCGGTCATCTCATAGAATGGAAAAGGACAGAGCTGCTTTGAAAGTTTTCAATGTAATCCTTTTGGAGAACAACCAAGGGGAAGACCGAAAAAGGGATGGGTTGACTGTTTAGACTCTGATTTTAGTGTTATTAAGAACTTAAAAACTGGAGGCCCACAGCCAAGAGAACAGCCTGCTTTATCTTTTAAGGAAGGACAAGGCTCACGATGGGCTGTCGAACCAGTTATGGTGATTATTATCTATTTTATATTTTATTCGTCTACTATTTGTGTTTCACATTTTCTTTTTTTTTCCGAGCCACACATACATCACACCATGATCCTTCCATTAAGTTTTATTATGGTATAAATATTTATCTTATTTTTAATGTTTTTTGTTTGTTAGGTAATGGACCAGATTTATATCAGGAAAAAAAAAATAAAGACATAGACAATTTTTTTATTAATGAAGTACAGCAGATTCTTGGAATATAAAATATCTGGCCCTAGATCCTGATTCTTTCACTTCATTAGGCTTTATTATAAGAGCTGAATTTGTGTCTTAATTTGACTTGTCTTTGATTAAACCTTTATTCTGAAAAAACTTAAGAAAAGTGAAGAAAATAGCTGTGGTGTTCCTTAAGTCATCTGACATATTAGTCAATACCTTATTAGAAAAGAAATTTCAATAGCCACAGTAGTAATGGGATTGCCAAAAAAGTCCTAATAAGCTGTTTTATTAATGTTTCATTACAATTGTGCAGGTTTTAATAATTTGAATCTCATTTTATGATTGAAGTTTTTAATATGTATTTATAAAAGGGGGTTTCTTCTATCTTTGATGCCCCCTCTGTCAAATCTCAGTTTCTTGCCAAGTTGGCTGTCACTAAAAAGCGATTGTCGTCAACGATGTTGCTGTTCGTTACTCTATTTATGGCAACCTTGCATCTGGTTATGTTAGCTTGTCCGTTAATGATTGAATGCCTTATTTGTCAAATTGATTGACTCCATAAACAAAAAGTTAAGTAAAAGATAAAATAGTATACATTGTTTTTTAAAATTCCTTTCAAATTATAAATTCAAATGATGTAGAATGTATTACTGCAGATGTCTTATATAACGACGCATAGAAGGTATAAAATAGAAATCATTTCTAAAAATTTACTGCTTAAAAAAATTTTACTACCTTTACTACTTATTAATATCTTTATAAAATTCTTGAGTGATTTTAGAGAGTTGGTTGATTTGGCAAGTAAAAAGAAAATTATTAATTCAAATTTTTTTTATTGCAGAAAAACTTTATAATATAAATTTTTTTATTAAAGATTTAACAAAAATGAATAACTTGTCTGTTACACATGAGTATTATTACTTTGTTTAAATTAATTCATCAGCAATATAAATGTCATCTTTGTTAGCTGTATTTGAGTTCCTGTCATGTCTATTTGTCCTTCAATTTTTATAATCATGTTTAGTAAGAGAAATTAATTTCAACAAGTCTATCATTTTTCTCTTGTCACAATTCTACCTGTTGGATACAAATTGGATTGGCTGGTCTACATTTTTGGACATGTCTAACTGCTACAAAATTTCTTATATTATAAAGGCATTAAATCCTGAATCTTCTAATCAAGTCATACTTGAATTGTGTGAAGTGGGGTTTCGATTTTTCTAATTTTATTCAGTGCATTTTGAGTCAATTTACTGGCCTCCCTGTAACTGTTGCCTTTTTATTAATGATAGAATTTTTGAAGTACTTATACAGAAAAAGTCTTGCTTTGTCATTTGAACCATATAAAATGGTGCTTCCTTTTTTATTGATTTTTATTCTATTCTACCAATCATCTTGCAAAAAAGTGTAGTGAATTTTTTGCTTGATATTCGATAATTGCAAGTTGTGAATCGTTAGGCAAAATAACTGTTCACTTTCCAGAAAGTTATTTCTATTGACTCAACTCTTATTTCTGTACTTTGAAGACGTATCAATAAACTTGCGACAGTTTTGATATTTCTGTTTTGTTTGGTACATGAATCTGAACAGATTATTTTGTACAATTTTTAACATGAATCCGTATGTGCTTTATTAGACATGATAACATTTCTGAGACAGATTCTTCAGTTTCTGGCCTTGTTTTTCATTAAAATCATGGAATTCGCAATTATAAACATACAAATCTCGCTTATGGTAAGCTACCGATCCAATCAATTTTGGAAAGGGTAAAGCTTTTCTAAGTCGAAAGAAAATAGTTCAGCCTTTTGCGAGTGAACATCCTTATCAAATTTTATTCTCACTGTCTGAAGACTCAATTTTTATTTGCAGAGAACCACAAGTATTGTATATATTTTTGGATGTCTTCTTATGTAAAGTGTAGAATACCTTATAATAATTTTCGCTGGCACTATATTTTTTGTCTTCACATTGTGTGATGTAAAGTTTGTACATTTTCTTAATTACTTCTGGATTTAAATATTTTTGCCCTGAATTGTAAGTTCTTGTGTAGTAGTGACTAGTGTAGGCAGGAAATGAGTTTGTTTTAAAACATATATATCGCCGATTTTATTATCTGGAGCAAGGAAACCATGCTGATTATTAAACATTGAAACTTATTCTTTACCACATGAGTCGTATAGTCGTCCATCAGTTATCTGATAAGTATTCGTAAAATATTTTTGTAACTGAAATATCTCAAAAATAAACAGAAATATTGAAATCAAACTTATAAATTGCATCTTTTCAGCTTTTTCAAAAATATGTGAAAGAACATGATCTTAGAATTTCATTGTTATCCTTCAGACACTCTTTTTATTTCTTTAAATTTAATACACTCTCTTAAAAAATATATATCTATTTTGCTCAAGTTAGGTCTAACTGATAAAAGGCGTGGTAGCTTTTTCTTTCATTTGAAATGATTTTTTCACCTTTACATTTGATGACATCAACATGGTACAACCAGAAATGGTTTTTCAGGTATTAAATTTCCACTTTAATTTCTATATCTTAAACTTTTATGCTATTTTTTGACATTTCGATTTTATTTAGCAGGATTACGACTTTTTCGTCCAATATTTGTTGCAATTTTTCGTTGCTATAATAGAATGACAAATCTGAATACATGATCGTTTTTCTGCTAATAAGTCATACTGAAGAACCACTAGATTCAATATTTTCCTTATCATAATGCTTATTAATCTCTTCCATCTTAATATTATAACTGTTTAATTATATATATTGAAGTATAAAAATTAAACAATTATGATATTAAAATGATTTTTTGAAATAATTATTTCGAATTATTATAGATTAATCAGATTATTTTTATAACAATACTAGTAGACCCGGCCACGCGTTGCTGTGGCTTTCTTGTATTTTGTTCAATTATTAGATACTATAATTGGTATTGTTAAAGAAGTGATTGGTAAAGAATGATGAAAAGATCAAATTAAGTTTCAACGAATAGAAAATGTTTAATTTTTATTAATTTAATGAATGAGGTAGATAATGTTGATTTTTAAGACTGTTTTATAATTATTTTACGTAATATAATTTTTAATAATCATTACTTTCATTTAACTAAGAAATGAACAATATTTCTTGTTAGTCTGTCTTTCGTCGAAATAAATAAATTCGATGGTTTTCGAACACGTGAGCGTGCAACATACAGTTGCCCATGGGAGAAACACGGATTCTGAGGTTAGATTTTTTTGGTGATCGTTTACTGAAAATGATAATTGAAAAAATACAATACAATACAATTAAAATAAAAATCGGGATATAATAAGAAAAGACTTTAAAAAAATTCACAATAAAATACAAATGCAAACGATCGTTTAAGGTACACGAACACCTTCGAAGTAATTTTTTGAAATTTTTTATCTTTGTACACATTTTTGGATTGAATGTATCTAAAAACTAATGATTTCACAGAAAAAAATTTCATTATTATTTTTTTTAATTTTTATAAGCTAAAATAAGGGTAAAAATGGCCAAAAATTGATACTGTTACAAAACCTGAAATCAAATCAATATTTTTTAAATTTCTAAGTTTGTATTTGTTTGTACTAACATTTTACAGTGAATAGACCTCTGGTAAATTTATATCTTTATTATTTATTATTTTGTGCTAGTTTAAATGCTGTCGACATAAAATTCTTCCAAAATTTGCATGTAATTCCAAGTTTAACAATTGAAATAAAAATATTTATGTAGCTATAATCATTTCAGAAGTCTATTCCCCTGTAAATATTTATGAAAAACATAAATACAAAGTTTTGTAACATTTGGATCAAAATTACTTGTGTTATGGTGTTTCACATGAAAACAAAAAGCATAAAAATTCATTCTGAGAAAAGCTAAAAACAACATTTAATTAGATATATTACTTTTTTAAAAATGTTGTAAATATATTAAAATGCCTTTGAATTATCAAGTTCATAGTCCTATTTATTAAAAATATAGTTTTGTTTTTCCTTAAAGCTGTAAATATTTTCTGAGCTTTGTTTTGAAAAAGTTAAAATTTGCTCGACAAACTTTTTTTTTACAACTTCCTGCTATTTGCAAAGGCTTTTTAATATGAAATGACCTGAATTTAAAATATTTAGCCTTTTGCAAGTGTTTTGATTAAATATATTGAAAACCTTTGAATTTCACATAAAAATATCAACTTTAGCTATTCTTTATACAATTTATTCTTTAAAATATGGATAAATATTGCAAAAATGTGATATTGTTGCAAAAATTTTATAATTCAAAAATAAATAAAACATGAATAGTTTTTTCCTTTGCAAGTATTTTTATGCTGGGAATATCCTTATGTAGGTAACATACTGTTTTCAAATTTATATCTCAATTATTTATACATTGTTGTATGCTTAAAGTTTGTCGACACAAACATTTTTTACAAATTTAAAAAAATTCTTAAATTATTTTTATTTTAAAGTTTTTAAATTATGAATTTAGGTTAATTTCCATGTTCTATTCCTTTCCTACATTTAAAGAAAACTTTTACATGAAGTTTCAAAGCATTTAGAACAGAAATATTTTTATTGTGATGTTTTGAATGAATACAAAATGCATAAAAATTCAAATAAGAAATAATTAAAACCAACTTTTAAATATAAACAAAAACAAATGTACATACATAAAAATGTTATTGAGCTTTAAATTCTCCTTTATTAATATAAACACTTATTTATTTGTTTTGTTTTCTTTAAATAACTTCCAACTTAAAAGTACCTTCCAATTTTCTTCGACAATATTCAAATCACTCAAATTTATAACTCAAATTCTTTGTTTTTCAAATAACAAAAGTTTTTAAAATAAAATGTCCTTGATTTTCAACTTGCAACTATTATAATACCTTTTATAAAATTTTAATGGTATCATTATATCAAATAATTGCAGAGTTTACTTCATTTTCACACTTTTCAAAAATGCTTAAAATTCATCATCTTTCTTTAAAATTATATTGTCTATATTATATAATCTTGTTAGATCACATTTCATTTTAGAATTCTTAATCAAATACAACACATGTTGACAAACTTTAAGCATAGAAAAGTTCAATGTTTTGATTCACAACTTTTCATTCAATATATTTTATTCCAATTCAAATTCAAACTTAGAAAATAAAAAAATATTGATAATCAAATCAGGTAATACTTACATACATTCGATTTATTTCTCATAGAAATAATATAAATTTCATACAATATAATTTTCACAAAATTTAAAGTAGTACATAAAACAATAATATTCAGAACATGAGAATTTTATGGTTATGTAGTACAGGCATCGAGACACGGCGCCATCCTTTTATTGTGGTATATCTTTCGTCTGCGGTAGAAACAAACTTTTACTCCAACGATGAAATTAGTGTAAATAAGAATTCTGCAATTAATTATCGAAATAGCAATAAAATAGTCATTATATTGTTCGAAAAATGAAGCTACGAATTCCTCTAATTGCAGTATTGCAACCCTAAAGAAATTGGCGAAAATTCAGGGTTGCAAGATTGGCGCCTTCCTCAATGGTAAAAAAATACTACACTGTTGCCACTACATTGGTTTGCCAAAGAAATTAAAAAAATATTTAGGGGGGCCACCCTTATCACTTAGGGGTTTAAAAAATAGATTACGACCGATTCGCAGACCTACCAAATATGCACAAAAATTTTCATAAGAATCGGTCGAGCCGTTTCGGGAGGAGTTTGGCAACAAACACTGTGACACGAGAATTTTATATATTAGATGTCAGCAATAGATGCAAACTATGAACAATTTTTGATGTTACCACTCATGAGAATATAAAATAAAGATTTTACATAGAATCAATTCGATTGGTTTCTGAAATAAATTATTTATTACTTAATGGCTAAAAAAATTGTCAATTAGTGGTGGTAATATTTATTAAGGAAATTTCTTTTGAATATATACAAGAGTCAATAAGTGGAATTAATTACTTTGTCAGATTAAACATTTGATTAATCTCATTATTAAATGCGATTTTGAGTTGTGTGTATGCTATCTACAACTGTGCTATTTTAGGTTTAAGTGAATCAGAATAGTAAGGTTTCTAATAGTTAATAAATTATGAATATTTATTATTTTTGCCTAAATTCATTCTTTTATCAATTTCATAATCCTTTAGCATCTGTATTTATTTATTAAAAATCAAGATTAATAAGTTATTTATATATATATTTAGTGTAATGAGCATATTTTTTTGCTAGAATTTATGTATTTCATTACTAGAAAGTGTCCTTAAACTTGTGTGCAGTTCTGTTCGTTCATGATAGGATACACTCTTAATACATAAGCAATCCATAGTTGTCTCCCTGACAAATCAACATTTCTCGTAAAAAATTTTTTGATTTTGTGATCCAGTCTGTTTTCTTGGGGAAGCATTCACAATGCAATCTTGGAGCAGCTTTTCTATTGTAACTTGCAGCCCTGTATGTATGCATGTCTTCTTTTTCGGATAGTGTAAATTGGCCCATTGTTGTCAAAACACTTTTAAATATTGACTGCTTCCAGCAGAGGACATTAGACCTGTTCTTAATCGGCACAATGTACTCAAATCATTGCATGAACACTTTCAGGGGTTTGTCACTATTTATAGTCAAACATTTCACCTTTTAAATGGATGCTCGGCAACATGAGTGTTGATCGTTTTTTACCAATATCTTGACAAAATTTCCATAACATTCCATACTAAATAATTTATTAATTAATATAGCATACTATCTTATTATACACAAAATTAAAAATAGTACAAATAATGCATTGTTCTCAAATTATGAACAGTTTTTGCCAACTTTTTCATGATATTGGTCCAGTTTGTCATGCTTAAGTTAAACTTATGGCTATCAAATTATTTTTTGTGTATTTAAGCTGCTTCAAATTTACACGTAAAAGTTGCAATGAAATTTTGAAGAAAGCATTTTTTTTTTATGCACTTCTCAAAATATTTCTATAAAAATTTATAAATATTAAGAAGCTAAGAAAAAAACAATTTATAATGTAGTATGTAACTTGTCAGTTTAAGGAAGTTTGTAAAACCCTTAGGTAAAATACATTTTAATCCAAGCATATCCAAAATTTTCAATCCTTATGTTTTGAGAAAACAAGCACTTTGAATGTGTAATATTCTCATCAAAAGTAATCCTGGACTATATTTTGTTTGTTTTTTTCTTTGCTTGGCATCAGATTTCTTTTTAGTTTAAAGAATCCTTGCCTCTTTAGTAAGTTTCTGCCTTGCAAATCCTCAAGTTGTCAATGTCTTTGGAATTAACATCCATTGCTTTTAAAACATCATTTCTAGTTTGTGCCCCATCATTAAAACATTGGAGCATCCATTGCATCAATAAATATTTGGACTTGGAAAAATATTTTTGAAACATGTCATTTATTGAAACTTGTTTGAATTTTCTCATGCATGCATTTACTCAATAATTTAGAGTTGGGTCCACATCTCTACACTATTCAGCTTGCCAACCTCCTTCTGGTGCTATTGAGAAAATATTATAATGGCTAACTAGCCCCCACCTTCCAATTGAGTCTGTACAAATTTGGTCTCAATACTGAGGTTGCCAGTGAACTGATATACATCACCTCAGTGTTAAAGTAGTTCCAATCAAGGTGAGTTCTTAAATCTTTAATCTGCAGGTGTGCATTTTAAGACTGGAAACCGGTTTGATTTGGTAGGTTGGTGTTTTTAAATATGGGGGCTATGTGGAACCACCTCCTCGTGTGGTGCCCCCGGTAACGTCTGAACAAAAGGACGGCTAAGAGTTCCACACTTTTCAAAAATATTTCTTTTCAAGATAAATCAAATGCAACTTTTGCTTGAGATCACGAAAGTTCCAGTATTATGCTTGTTTAGAAATTCTTGAATTGAAATATTTAAATTTTGCTCCATATCTAACCAAACCAAACATCAGGAGTTTCAATGGTTGAATAATTTGATGTATGGTTTTCATCGAATTGGAATATCGTTTTCCTTTGTGCCGAATTATTACTATAGATTCGATTTCAAGACTCGAAATGTGACTACATCCACTGGGAACAATGAGTTAAAGCAATTTTATCCATTTTTTTCAGTGGATAGGTGAAAATTTGCAAGTGATGATTTTTTGCTACTTTTTTTCAAAAAAAATTGGTAATGGAAGAGGTTCAGTTCAAAGGTGCCTCACAGAAAAAATTCCGATGGAAAAAAATAAAACTCACAAAAAAGTATCCAAAATAAAAAACATCACGCACTCTAAAAGCAGCTCGAAATTTCCCATATAATTGTATAAGTATTTTAAAGCCTTTTTAGATGCAACTTTCCAACTGAGTTAAGAAGTGAATTGCAAAATCGCCAATTTGCTGAGAATCCCCAAGTTAAGGAGAAGAAAAACTTTTAAAAATAATTGCTTGACATCAGTCTCAGATTTTTGGCGATGTTGACTTCGGCCTTGTACCTCTTCCATTACCCATCTATTTCTTTTTCTTACTGCTTGCCTCTGAATCTCTTGCTGGAGCACAGAGCACACTTTCTCGTTGTATTTGATTTTTTCTCAGTAGCAGGAATAATATCTTGAAAATTCTTTGAGATAAGTTTGAGTGGTGAAGGATTGATGCTTAGTCTTCCTGATGTGGCAGAAAACTCATCGCAATCATTTTCTGGGATTAGTTTTGCAACAAGTTCCACTCTAAATTGTTTAGGTGATTGTGAACCCCTTGATTTGCAGTACAAAATGTAGAAATTCCACAAAGCTAAATCCATTAAATGGAAGAAAATCTTATTTTTCCTTTTTCTTGGTATAGAATAAGTAGCTAAATGTTGGTCGACTTTTACCACAGCACCCATTTTGCAATTGTAATCAATTGCAATTCAAATAGATAAGATCTAAATCTATGTATCGTGTAATTAAACTAACATCCTTCTTATCTTTCCATTTCATTAATGGAATGATAAAAATGGATGAATGATAGGATGTGTATTTCATTAATGGAATGATAAAAGGATGTTAGGTGCATTTTATTAATGGAATGATAAAAAGGATGTTAGTGCATTTTATTAATGGAATGATGCATTTCATTTTCCATTCAATTGCTTCTCTCTGATAACCAATAATTAATAATTCCTCCTTAAATTTATTTGTCTTTAAATCTTTTCTATTCAGTCGTAGTAATCTGGTCAGACTGTCCAACAGTGATGTGACATCTACCCTCAGCATATCCTCCTCCAAATTCCAAACTAACACACAACATTTTCAACTTGTCTTTCTCAAAACTATTCTCTTCACACAGGCCATTCTGAATCCACAAATCATGCAACTGTCTCGAATTGGTGTGTCATTTCCTTAAATTGAAACTTGCATCACTCAAAATAGATACCGCTGTTTGAAGATAGATTAAATGCTGACTCGACGTCGACTGCACTATAACAAGTTGTCCGCGTACAAGGAACCATTAAGCTTCTCAAAACAAATTTTATTCGTTTCCGAATACTTCCCTATATGATATTTAATGGTGGCACTCAGCAAGAATGGGGAACAGTTACATCCAAACATTAGTTGGTTCATTTGCATAACCTTTAAAGTTCTCTTTATCGTCGTCGGGATACCATAAAAATTTCAAATACTTTTTATCGTACTCTGCAGTTCCAATCATTAAAAAGCCTTCTCAATATCACCGCAAAACTCATATCTTAAATTTTCGAAATCCAAGAATGATATCTAAAACACTCGGATTTAAATTCGGTCCTCGATCCAAACAATCATTTAATGACAAATTCCCCTTTGCACAACTACTGCAATTAAAAACCATTCCGACTTGAGTACTCAGGTTATCTTTGCGTACCACCGCTCGAAAAGGCATAAAATACCCCTTTTCATTTTCACCACACTCCTGTATAATGTTCTTTCTGATATTTAATTTCCATTAACTGTTCTCTCACGAAGGTATTTTTTAACTCTCTCCGCACTTGTAAAAAATTCTTGCTAAATCAAAATTGTCACTTAAATCCCCTGTATTTCTTTTCCATAACAATTCTGTCTCATATCTGTTGTCAACAAATTTTAAATTCATTTCAATGATCTGCCTATCACTTTCACTTTTTCAGAATAACAAATTCCTAGATTCTCTACCTCCCACAAAGCTCGAATCGCTTCCTGATAAATTGTCCTCACTTTGTTACTATAGAAACGTTGTTTCGTGATGCCGCTAATTATCTCCACAGCGTAGTGTTATTTTCGGAGAAATTGGTGTATTCCGACCAATTTTTACTTTTGAAGGTTTTAATTTTCCTTTTGATGGTACTATTTTGTTCCTTCATTGAGACTTTGATTTTTTTTTTTTTTTGGAACCTTGATATCTGCCAAGCTCTTCCGACTTTATTTCTGTCCTTGGTGAATGTTTTGATATCATTTGGTAGCTTTTTACCAGGCTGTACCCAAGTTTGGCTTGCATTTTTTGTCTAGAGCATTCGAGATTGTGTTTGCACCCCAACCAACCAATCGTCCTGAACCGTCTTTGAACTTTCACTACTTACCACACCAGCTGTATGACAAGTAGAGCCATCTGTCTCCACTCTGGGGAAACAAAATTTCTTTCGCAATATGTAGTATTCAAATGCTGCTGCTTGTTACATTTTTTTTATGATCACCCTCATAGATATAAAATAGGATGCTTATAACTCAATATTAGTTTTGGAATAATTATTTTTACTAAGTCATTTACGTATCCATCATCAACATCCCTTGTTGGTAATTGCAGTGGGGCTTCTTCCACATGAGTTGTTGAATTCCTTTAAGCCATTCAATGACGAATTCAGCTTTTGGAGAATAAATATTGACGATGAAAAAAATACTTATGATGGAGATGAATTGAGATTGCTTGTATTTCATTATCGACATAAGGAAAATTTAGTAAATTTATAATGCTACAAGAAATAAAAGAATCGATGGCGATCATCAAACTTCCCCTTCTGTTGTTATATCTGTTTTTTTTTCTAAAAATATGTTTGCCTGGCAAATGAAAGACGTCGTTGATAAGAAAGATCTCTTGGAGTACAAAAATATGAGCGTAATTGAAAAATTCGAGCAGCATGGTTTCGGGATGCAGGAAGCATTCGAGCCAAGAAACCAAAGTTTGAAAGAACATTGGAAAAGAAAATGTATCTAAAATATGGAGTGTAGTATGTTTTAATGTCAGATTGATCAGTATGCATTTGATGAAAATAAATATTTAAAGTGCTTTGTTCCGTATGGAGAGAGATTGTAATTCGGATCCTGATTTTTTGGTTTTAGATTTCTTTTTATCTTTGATATTCTAAATTTAGTTGTAGTTGAAGGATAGGGAAGTTTTTTTAAAGATTGTCCGAGGGAATTGAGTGCTGTGGTAAAATTTGCAGATAATATACTGGTGTGCAAAAACTTAAGCAACAGGTGGGTTTTCTGCCATAACTCCACGAATAATCATCTGAGAGATATGACATTCAGAAATAAAAAGGAAAGTATTACGTACGTAAAGGATGACGAAAGCATCGGCGCTGAAAAGGAATACAATGCATACGGTATGGAATCAAACAAAAACCAGCTTTATTGAACGCATAGTATCGTGATTTATGATTGTCTATCAAAGAGGAAGAACAACAAGTAGATGTTCCTTAATAAGAGATATGCCCTCCCCACACTGCAATGGTTGCTTCGCACACTCTGCAACATTTCTTGCGGTAGGAGTGCCCATTCCTCAATCAGCATTTGTTTGAGTTGTTGGGTGTTCTCCGGAGGATGTAAGCGTGCTGCAATGCGTCTCCTCAAAGCATCCCACACATGTTCGATGGGATTTAAATCTGGGAGTACGCTGGCCAATCCATTCGAATATCTTCACTTTCCAGTAGCTAGTCAACAGCTAGAGTCCGATGTGGCCGTGCATTGTCATCAAACAAAATGAAGTCTGGGCCAATGGCACCTCGGAAAAAGACGCACATGGGGAAGGAGTACCTCCTCGCAATAGCGATCCCCGGTTACAGAACCTTTGTCGAAAACGTAGAGCTCTGTTCGCCCGTTCAGCAAAATGCCTCCCCAGACAAGAACTCCAGAACCACCATAACGGTGTCTTTCCTTGACGTTACTGGGATAAAACCGGGTCCCGACCTCTCTTCAAATCAAAACGCGTCGAGAATAGCTTCTGGTACAGAACCGACTCTCATCCGTAAAGAGGACACGACTCCATTGATCAGTTGTCCAGTTTTTGCTCTCTGCTCCACTGTAAACGGTGTCCAACTTTCAACGGGAGGCAGCGTTCAGGACCCACTTTGTGAAGGTGTCTGGCCACAGTAAACCATTACACTTGTCGCCCCGTTGCAGTACAAAGTTGCTGAGCAATGGCGCTTGCTGACTGCTGTCGGCCTCTTCTCGCCATCAAGACGATATATCGGTCATCCCCTGCAGTTGTCTTCCTCGGGCGGCCATCACCAACCTTTCTGCTTTCCAAGCCCGCGGAACGACACTTCTGTTGATTCCGAACTCTGCAGCTACACTGGTAATAGTACGCTCCTCCTCCAGTTTTCCGATCATTCTTCCACGTGTGAAGTCGTCCAGGTGATTTCTTCTAGACATATTTCACGAACTGACTCACTGGCTCTTGCAGCGAATATGTTAAATTGCGTCTCCGTCCTTCCTTTTATTCTACTGTTGAGCTGCGCGTGCCGACATCACGCGTTTTGCTTACGCTCACGTCGCCTCCGATGTTTCGTTCCTGATATTTGCATACGCATGACGTTTCTACCGACTTAGGTGTTTATTGTACTGATCTCCAGATCTCCTTTTCTGCAATTTCATGGCTATCTGCCAAATTTTTACATTGTTGCTTAAGTTTTGCAAACAAGTGTATTTTAAGAAATACCTAAAAAGAAGCAGTTGGAGCCTAGCGAATATCTATAATTAGTTTTTGAGTTTCCAATGTGTGTTGATGAAGTATCCGATATTTCGTCTTTAGTGATGAATTCGTAAGGATTCGCTTTCGATTGGAGTTGGGAGCAATATGTGTTCTTTTTAGCGCGATAGGTTCTGCGTGCTTCAATAAATGATAAACTTTAATATTTTAAATTTAAAAATTATTCCTCCGTCTTTCTTTTCAAGCATTTTAAATCGGAGGCTTTGCGGTCCTCGCAACACTGGAAACATTTAAGAAATTGAGATGTACAAACTGAAATATTGTGGGGATCGCTGCTTTCTTCACACACTACTTTTATTTTTGGTTGGATGGTTAAAAGAAAAGCGGTTCTTACATTGTCGGATTTGTCAAAAAATAAAGTGATCTTTTGTCTTGTTAACCACAATTTAACATACTCCGGCATGATTGTGCTAAAAATAATTACTAATACAGTAGAATTTAAAGTTGGGGTTTTCTTGCACGCAGATCGTCAAAATTAATACATTGAAAAGTAATTTTCTTCCTGAAGTTCATTAGCTAATTCTTCCAGTTTTATATCCAAGGGAATTTCGTAGATTAGGAAACGGTTAGTAACTGATTCGGAATAAAAGGCAACTATTACCGGAAGTCCCATAATAGCCTTAATTTTAGCTACCTATGTGGAAGAAAGTGACGGGGCACGACACTATAATTACATAAACCCTTATTTATTAAAATTAATAGGAGGTAGCGCCTCCTTTGGCTGCGATCACAGCTGCAACCCTTCTGGGCATGCTTTCCACTAAATTAGCCATAGTGGCAAGAGGAATTTTCTTTCAAATGTTTAACAGGAAGTTCCATAGTTCAGGCTTGCTTTTGGGGAGTGGGGTGCAGGCCCTCAACCGACGGTCCAATTCGTCGCAGAGATGTTCAATTGGGTTAAGATCAGGGCTCTGCGCCGGCCACTCCATGCGTTTAACGTTGTTCACATACCAATCAAGAGTCCTTGCAACATGGCATGTTGCGTTGTCGTCTTGATACCAGCAATCATCCAATACCGTACGTTGCCCACAAGGTAGGAAGGATATGATTGTCGAGAATATCACAGTATCTATTGGCATTCATCGCACCATCAACCTTCACCAGTGGGCCAGCCCCATACCAGGAGAAACAGGCCCATACCATCAATCCTCCTCCACCAAACTTTACAGTTGGGACGACACACTCGGGCAAAAGGCGTTCTCCTGGTAAACGCCATAACCAAACACGTCCATCAGAACGGAAAAGGGTAAATCGTGACTCGTCACTCCAAAGGACGCGTTTCCAGTCATCCAGAGTCCAAGTACGGTGGTATTTGGCCCATCGAAGGCGCGCTTTCTTGTTGGTTTTCGTAATCAAAGGCTTATGGGCCGCCGAACGTCCAGTGTAACCTAACTTATGGGCCTCGATA
This sequence comes from Caerostris extrusa, assembly GCA_021605095.1. Taxonomy (NCBI): domain Eukaryota; kingdom Metazoa; phylum Arthropoda; class Arachnida; order Araneae; family Araneidae; genus Caerostris; species Caerostris extrusa. The sequence continues at coordinate 18,902 of BPLR01005927.1, forward strand.
CGAAGAGTCATGGTCGAAACGGCCACACCTGTGGCTTGTCTAAACTTATTAGCGATGTTATCCATGGATGTTTGACGGTTACTTCGAATCTCCCTGCCGAGCTCTGTCGAGCCGGTCCCTGCTGGTGAGAACTGTAGGCCGTCCACTTCGGGGTTTGTTCTGACAGTGTCCCTCAGTCTTGTAGCGACACACAACACGTGCTACAGTTGATTTTGAGCAATTACGGAGATGGTATATCTCCCTAATTGACACCTTGGCAAGATGCAATCCAACCAGCACACCTTTCTCGAACTCAGACAACTCTTCCCGTGGCGGCATCTTGACAAAAAACAACTCTAGTCGACTCCACAGAGTATTTATAGGATATGGCTGACACGTGATACCTATTATTGCGTATGTGTCGGCTGTATTGTCGACTTTTCTATTTTTCGAGGGGTGTTCCGTCACTTTCTTGCAGTTTCATAGTTCTTTGGCAGTTTCATAGTTCTTTGGCAGTTTGAAAAGGTCTGTCGACAGTATAAGTTTTCCTTGACGGGAGATACGCATATTATCTAGATGTTTAGTGGATGCTGTTTGGAGTTGGAATGAATATGTGTCTTCTTTTTTTGGGTGATAGGCTCGGTGTGCTGCGATAAAAGATTAAAGTAAAAAAAAAAGATAACGATGAAAGATTAATTTTTCCTCCGCCTATCTTTTCGAGCATTTTAAATCAGTGGCTTTATGATCATCGCATCACTGGATACATTTAAGAAATTGAGAAGGGCAAACCGAAATATTGTGGGGACCGCTGCTTAGTTCACACAATACTGTATTTTTGAAAGAATTGGTTGGATGGTTAAAAGAAAAGCAGTTCTTACACTGTCGGATTTGTCAAATAATAAAGTGATCTTTTGTCTTGTTAACCACAATTCAACATACTCCGGCATGATAGTGCTGAGAATAATTACTAACACAGTAGACTTTAAAGTTGGGGTTTTCTTGCCCTCAGATCGTCAAAATTCATACATTGAATAGTAATTTTCTTCCTGAAGTTCATTAGCTAATTCTTCCAGTTTTATATCCAAGGGAATTTCGTGGATTAGGAAACGGTTAGTAACTGATTCGGAATAAAAGGCAGCTATTACCGGAAGTCCCATAATAGCCTTAATTTTAGCTAGTTCTTTGGCAGTTTGAAAATGGTCTGTCGACAGTATAAGTTTTCTTTGACGGGTGATACGCATATTGTCTACATGTTTAATCCCTTACCTGCCGAGGAAAACTTACGAGATGCGCTCCCCATTGCCATCGTTTTTCATACAGACGCTCGTAGTTATGCGGTGTAGGAGGAAAAAAAAAGTGGTGCGTTTTGCAACATAAAACCTTTTTGCCATCAAAAAAAAATAAATAAATAAAATGAAAAAAAAACAAACAAAAATTCTAAATTGAAAGTATAGAATAACAGTGTAATAAAACAGATGTTAGAACTTATCTGCTGTGTGATATTTCCTAAAACAAGGTTGAACACATAAACCAACTTGAATTGATAGCGGGTTTCACGACGAATTTTTGTTTTGGAGCAAACAATACATTTCCTCGATGCATTTTTCTTTGATGACGTTGATGGTACTAAGTCCGCAAAGTGTCTAGCAGTAAGTCGTAAAGGACAATCGCTTTGTAACTTCTGTCGTTTGGCAGATCGTGGTGCAGTAACATGGAAGTTTTCTATTATGCGTTCCACCAAATCCATGCAGTTCTTACACTGTCGGATTTGTCAAAAAATAAAGTGATCTTTTGTCTTGTTAACCACAGTTTAACATACTCTGGCATGATAGTGCTAAAAATAATTACTAACACAGTAGAATTTAATGTTGGGGTTTTCTTGCCCTCAGATCGTCAAAATTCATACATTGAAGTTATTTTCTTCCTGAAGTTCATTAGCTAATTCTTCCAGTTTTATATCCAAGGGAATTTCGTGGATTAGGAAACGGTTAGTTATTGATTCGGAATAAAAGGCAGCTATTACCGGAAGTCCCATAATAGCCTTAATTTTAGCCAGTTCTTTGGCAGTTTGAAAATGGTCTGTCGACAAGTTTTCCTTGACGGCAGATACGCATATTATCTACATGTTTAATGGATGCTGTTTGGAGTTGGAATGAATGTGTGTCTTCTTTTTTTTGGGTGATAGGCTCGTCGTGCTTCTATAAAAGATTAGAGTTAAAAAAATTACGATAAAAGATTAATTTTTCCTCCGCCTATCTTTTCGAGCATTTTAAATCGGTGGTTTTATGATCCTCGCCTCACTTCGATCATAAGAGTATTGACCTCTATTTCTTGGTTGGGAACGAGAGTTCCTTGTGACTCTCAGTCTTTCAAGTTTATTGTCCAAAGATTCAATTTGTTGTCGTTCGAGTTATGGCATCTGATCCTGATGAAACATTGCTTACGCAGTAAAGTTCTTGTTTTGGTTGCATTTCAATAATACTATCTGCCAGTTTCTCAATTCCTTCATCACTAACTAGTAAAATATTCCGCACAGAATCTGGCATTTTTTGTAGAAATAACGTTTTTAGCACTATCAGTAATTCCATCAGTAGCCAGGTTTCTCATTTTTTGTAAAAGTTGACTGGGTTTAAGATCTCCCAAGTCAACTCCTGTAAGCAGTCTGAAGACGCTTATTTTCGCTTTCTTTAAAAGTATTCATCCAACGTTCTTTAGCAGCGGTATATTTTGTTCTATTATCATCACTTATAATGTCCCGCAAACTTTCAACAAATTTCAGTTCTAATTGCGTAGTTGAATTTTGTATCCTCGGCTGTTATTCCACAAATTGAAAACTGCTTCAACTTGAAAGAACCATATTTCAGGTCTTTCTGCCCAATAAGGAGGTATTTTTACACTTACCCGCGCTATTTCATCTCTTTCGCCAATCGATTAATTTCAGTCATTTTGCAAATAATTCACGGGTCACCAGAATTAGCGGCAAACTCTGCTGCTGAAAATACAAAACATTTCCGTCTATTTGTCAACGACATAAAAAACGGGTTTACGCTTTCTGGTTGACAGCGGAACGGACGTAAGTCTTATTCTTTATACTTCTAAACGCAAATTTATTAGCGACTATAAATTACACAGTCCAGTCACATTAATGTGACTACCTGTCAAAAGCCAGAATAACCACCTTTGGCGGAGCGGACCGCTGCTAGACGTGCAGGAAGAGAGTCAATTAGATTTCTGAAGTTATTCACTGGGATGTTGAGCTATGCAGACTCCAGTGCCGTGGCCCGCTGCGCTAGATTACGCGGTTGAGGATCCATGGCGCGAACAACCCGATCGAGATGGTCCCACAGATTCTCGATTGGGTTTAAATCCGGTGAGTTTGCTGTCCAGGGGAGTACGGTAAACTCATTCTGGTGCTCTTCGAACCACGCACATACACTGCGAGCTGCATGACACCTCGCATTGTCCTGCTGGTAGACGTCATCATTCTGAGGAAAAATAATTCGCATGTAGGGTGGACATGGTCCGCAAGGACAGATGCGTACCTGTGCTGATCCATTGTGCCTTCCACAATGATGTGTGCACCCGGTGAATGCCAGGAAAACATTCCCCACACCATGCTTCCTCCTCCAGCTTGGATCCTTCCGGCAATTGTTGCAGGGTGTTTGCTTTCAGATGTTTCACGCCGTATACGCCAACGTCCATCTGTCCGATGGAGCATAAATGTGATTCATCGGAAAAAGCCACCTGTCGCCATTCTGTGGACGTCGAATACCACGAAAACTTATATTGCTGTCATGTATTAATGCCAGCAGCATTTTTGAAAACGCGAGCGCTGATTCGTTCAGCGGCGCTGTAGTTACTCCTACTGTGGGCGGAGTCTGCCTACTTTATTTGTTTATCACATCCGCGTAGTTATTTGTTGATGTGACTGCGTGGAAGTGGCCGAGTCCTAGCTTCTACTGTTTTACAGAGGTGGCATTAATGGGTTTTTGCTGCACCATTGGTGCAGTGTATTTGATATTTTTAATTTCGTTTTCATTAATCTTTAGTAAACGAGGGCACTGGCGCCAGTTCGCCGCGTGCTCTCCAGAACAGTTTGCGCATTTCAGGGGGGCATCTATTCCTAAATTACAATCCTTTGAGTCGTGGGCCCTTGTACACTGAACACATCTCTTAGGGAGATTGCAGGCAGTACTTGAGTGAAAGAAACCCTAACAGCAATAAAACTGAGGAATTCTTTTTCTATTTCTGTACCTTTCTACAATCACTGAAACTCCCAACGGTTCTTTATAGGTTTGCGAGCTGCTCTACATGAGGACTGCAAGTATACAATAGCTGAAATGGTTTATGGCAAAACTATTAAATTACCAGGCGAATTATTTGAAGAATCCAGATTGCCAATATTTGATGATAATTTCGTAAGCAATCTCAGAAAACAGATGGCCGACTTAAAACCATACCAATCCCAAAACAAATGTAAACAAAAGATTTGTACACATGCTTACATGTGTTTCTGCGAGTCGACAGTTAAAAAACCTTTAATATCCCCATATGAAAGACCCTATTTGATATTGCAAAGATCCCCGAAAACTTTCTTCTATCAATTAAAAATAAACAAGTTAATATTTCTGTGGATAGATTAAAGCCGGCATATGTATTACAATCTAATGAACTTCTGAAACGTCATCAAATGATCATACATCTGTGCCGAGTAAGCAAATATTTATACCAAGTCAGCAAGTAGCACAACAAGTTGTGGAAGACAAGTAAAACTTCCTGTTCTTTTCGATGTAAATTATTGACTTCTCTTCAAAATTTAGTTCGTCCGTGTCCATTTTAAAATTAACTTGCTTTATTGTTTGTAATTATTTTAAATTTGTATCAATATTATTTGTATAGTTATATTAATTTTTCTACCATTTTTTTTTCTCTCAAAGTAACGTAACTTTGTTACTAGTAGGGGAGTGATGTAGTGCCACCTATTGATGGAAAATGGAGTAAAAATAACAACTTGTACTTTCACTATTAACAGGGAATTTCCCGCAGAATGAAAAAATAGAATAGAATGAATAAATGAATATTGTTTTTTGTCGAGAGCGTAGCTGGCGCTAGAAAGGAATAAAGATGTTAATTGGTTATAGTTTTTTTTTTTTTTGCCCGTCTGGATTTTTATAACACTAAGTTATAAAAAACACTAACCTTACAAGCGGCCACACATATTTATCATTATATAAAAGTCAAAGCTCAAGTTTTACAGTTCTGCAAACTGATTTTATATGAAGGTTTTATTAAACTATGCTTAGACTTTCACAGCTATATCAAGATACTTGTTACAATAAAGAAGATATTTAAAATAACTTACTTTAATAATTATAACGTTATGTTTAGAATACCTAACGAATAAATAACTTTTATATTTTTAAAGGGCAATAAAAATAGAATGCAATCAAAGTAAAATTGAATTTCAATTCATCTCCATGAGTGTTTAAGAATCCAAAAAATTTTTCCTGAATTTATTTCTCTTCAAGCTATTCAAAATACCTACAGTGGCTCCCAAAAGTGTTTTACGATTCTCAATAAAATAGATCTCTATCCAATAATTAAAACTTTCTTAATGAGATTTTAATAATAAGATCTATAATCTATTCTTAATAAAATTACATGCAATATTTTTAAAATATAGCGAAAGTTTATTTTGTAAGAAATTATTAATCAAAAAAGATATCTTTATTTCACAAAAGTCTTCGTACACTTAAAAAAAAATCTTTACATATGAGTAAATATTTTAATTTTTCGTTAAAATGATATTTAGTATGATATCCTTTAGCATCCACAACATCTTTTAAACGTCTGGGAATAGATTTTACTAGTTTTTTTGTAATTTCTGTATCAATGTCCATCCATTCTTCCGTAAGTACTGTTTTTAGTTCGCTTTTCGTTTTGGTGTTGTTTTCGTACTCTAACCTCCAGTTATCTCCAAATCTGTTTAAATCTGGCGACTGAGGTGATGTTTTCAAAACTTGTGGACAATTATAGAGACACCACTGGCTAACGTTAAGAGCCGTATGCTTAGGATCGTTATCATGATAAAAAGTAAAATTGTTTCCAATACCCAAATTTTGGGCTGATAATTTTAAATTGTCTCTTAAAATATTTAAATAAGAGAATGACTCATTATGCCATCAATAAATACCAAATAACCTAGTCTCGATGCTGGCATGCACCCCACACAAGAACACATCCACTACAATGCTTAACTGTTCCAACTAAGTTCTTAGAATGAAGTTCCTCATTTTTCTTCTCCATACAGTCATTCGACCATCGGAACCAAAAATGTTAAATTTGCTTTCGTCAACAAATATGACTTTATTCCAATACGTTTCGGGTTTATTTATCATTGATTTTTGCGAATGAAAGCCTAAGTTTTCTGTTTTTCGCACTAACAAAAATTTTTTTACGGAAAGAACGGCCATGTAATCCAGCTTTTCTGAGAACTCGTCGAACAGTTTCATGTGAAATTGAAGTAGAAAACTTTTCATTAAATTCTGCAGAAAGTTTTACAGCACTCAAACGTGGATTTTTCACAAATTTTCTAATAATAAATCTCATACGTTTAGTTAACTTTCTCGGTCGACCTTAGTTTTCAATACTATTTTCTTATTCGACCATGAAACCTTTAAAATCGATTTTTCATATCGATTTTACATTTCTGAAATGCCTGCATTTTAACTTTTTTTTTCTAAATATCTTTATTAGAACTAAAGTTATGTTAGTTTAAACTTCTCTCGAAGACGAGTTTTGGAACCGGAAGTACTGATTTTCGTAACAGGAAATAATAGTTTCAAAATATTTACCTTCAACTTTTGCTTAATATTGACTAACACTTATTCTAATGTAAATAAAAACATTAAATAATGTTTTTTATCATTTCAAAAAGTTAAAATTGTTGATATCACTTGATCTATTAAAGAATCTGGTTGCAAGATTTTGTTTCAATATTTGTTTACATTTGCTGTTGTATGTTATTATAGAAATGTATGCAATAATTCGATTTATTTCGTAATATCTTTTATTCTAAACGTAATCAAAACCTGTTCTGATTGAAAAATAATTGTGGTTGAGCTATAGCTCGGGAGTGAAAGGAGTAATTTAGTCAAGAAGTCTTTGCGCGATGTTGTGAGTTAGAACAGCTTGATTCAAAGAATCAGTGTCCCATTAACTCTAGAATAGGCAAGGGCAGAAAGAGGGGGAAAAGAGCAAAAATATCGCAGAGCGGACACAGAGCCCAGTGGGCGCATTCTATCGGTTAGGAAAGTCCAGGAGAAAACACTAAATGGCGGGAGCAGATGTAAACAACGGTCGGCGTTTAAATAATCCCATGGGATTGGTCGGAAGTCAAGTTTTTAAAACGGTGGAAAAAGCAATGAAGAAAGCAAAAAATCTCAGATGGGAGAGCCCATATGGGATAATTGACTTTCAGCCTCCCTAACATTTATCTTTTTAACCAATTAATCAACTGGTCTACTAATGCTAAATATCTGGGAGTTTATCAAAAGCTAACAACAATTATAATAAACTAACCTATAATAATCATTTGAGTAACCTTAAAAGAAAAGCTAACAACTGCATCCGCATGCTGTATCCATATATTAATAAAAACTCACCTCTTCCTTAGAAAATAAACTAATTATTTATATGTACTATTTGCGGCCCGTAATAACTTATGCTTGCCCGGTTTGGGGTACTGCTGCAAGGTACCACATTAACTTTATCAAACGTTTTGAAAATAAGATCCTTAGAATGATCACTAGTTCTCCATGGTACTTAGAAATGATGACATCCGTCGTTGTTTAGCCCTCCCTACTATTCAAAATTTTATGCTGAAGCGTGCGACAAATTTTTACGCAAATCTAAACCTATTCCGAATGATGAAATTCGTAATCTTCCAGGATACGATTTCACATTACCGGAAAACGCTGGCGCCCACGGGCGTCTCTGCATAATTTGCACCAGACCTAGATCCTTGTCATCATTTCTAGCAGGAATTACTCTACTTTGTAGTAGTTTTCATCTGTTCTATTCTTTTTGTATATTTTTGTGTCATGCATTGTATATTAATTGTTGTTTGTATATATTATACTTAGTAGTTCGTAGTATTAATTGTTGTTTGTATATATTATACTAAGTAGTTTTCGTAGTATTTTGTATTTTTTTCAATCTCTTTTCGTTTTTAATTTTGCATTTTTTTCTTTAACTTTGCACTTGTAAATTTTTATGTAATCTGGGCAGACCATTATCACTTATTCCTTTTATTCTCTGTGTTATTAATGTGTTTCTATCTCCAATGGACTTTACTGTGTGCCACTCTGAGTAAAAGGTCGAAAATGACCAAGGCACTCCGTGAACTTAAATGATGATGATATGGGATAATTAGGGGGAGTAAACGGGCATTAACGTGAACTACAGTAACGCGCGTGGTAATGTTCGAAAATGGTAATGGCTTTTTCCTTATCGTCTTGGATTAATTGAAGAGTAGGCAAGGCCGATCTGATTGCTTTTAATAGGGAAGGAAAATGTAAACAATCGTCGTGAGCGAATTGCGATATAATTTTGAATAAGTGGAGAGCGGCGTCCGAGAGGATCGGTGCGGAGTTAAGATTGTTTACTTGAGGAGGGGCGGGTTATTGTTGTTTACTATCGGAGTATTATTTTTATTTGTAACAATATCCGCGAAGCTTATGTTATCAGCTATTTTGCGCGTTGGAAATGGTTGAGCTCTGTTGGTAGTATTAATGTTAGTCATATTGAAGTTATTACTGGCTGCATATTAGCATCTAGCGGTTTGTTTATTTTTCGGAAATTTGGGCATTGGCGCCAATTCTCCGCGTGCGTCGTCGTCGTTCTTTTTGACGGAGTACCTTGGCCAAGTTATGGCCTTAAAACTCCTAATCCTGGGCAGAAAAGTTCAATGCATTACATAAACACATGGATAAAAAAACAAAAGGCAGTGAGCATAATTATGTCCTTGTTAGTAAGAAAAGAAACAAAAATAAATAAAATGAGGAGTAATTAAAATGAATGGCACAATTAAAAAAATAATTTAGTATGCAACAAGGCGCAGTTAATTAAGACATTTAAAGAGAAGTTGCAATTTTTCGAAGGGGTTTTTAGCATTTTTAAACTGCGTATAAATATTATCTAGTCCTCCAAACATGCTAAAAAGATTTACAATTTCTGTTAATACGTATAGCGCTTTAGTGGCTGAATCAGCAGTGAGGTTAGTAGGGTTAGAATTATTAGTATTTACATTTTGTGACGGTTTCCTTGGGACCGATGGCGTGGCGTTAGAGATTTTGGGGTTCCTTGAAGAAAATTTGCGAAGGATACTCCTCTGAGACTGGCCGGCTGGTGAAGGCGGGTCTTGCTTGACGCTTGGCCCTGATTGGGCGGTAGGCGTGGCTTAGGAAACATCGGGCAGCCCTCCAAGCGGCGAGGTGCCCCATCTGGTGGCAGTTGATGCAAGTGTGGTTTTCAATGCGCTCCTTAATATGACAGTCTTTTAGATGATGCTCACCCCGCATTTTAGGCATCTTTTCTTTTAATTACAGTTCTTAGATGAGTGATGGAACAGGTTACAAGAGAAGCATTGAGATGCTCCTGGCCGTCTATTAAACTTCTCGACTCTGACCGAGTAATGGAGTAGTCGATTAACCTCGAAGATCTTTACGTTCTACGGGGCTTTCCTGTTGGTAATTTGCCACACCGGGATGGGGGCCTTGGTCTTTAGCTTGGTTAGCTGTCTGACTTGGTCTAACTTGAGCCCAAGTTCAGAAAGTCCTTCAGCAATTTCTTCGGAGGAGTAGCTGACTGGTAGTCCTTTAAGCACCGCTTTGAGCGGACGTTGATTTTTTTGGCGTGATGACATAGTATTCGAGCTGCTTCTCCGTTAGATATTTTGCGATGGCTCGATGCACATCCGAGTTTGTAGGAAAATCTTAAGTTGCTCGCCAGCAAGCTTAATTCGAATGTCTTTGTGATGATTGCTGTTCTCAGTAATGTGATCTTTGAGTTCATCTTTGTATCGCACCATAATGGGCAGTAGTCTAGGGTTCAGCAGCTACAGTCATATCGACGTTATTTGCAGCATCGGTACGGTCATCAGTCAGTTGTTCAAAGTTATTAGTAGTTGCTACAGGGTTAGTTGCATTAGTTTCAACACTAATTTTAGCCGTATGCCTTTTGGGCGGTTTAATAAAGCCATCATTAGGAGCAGTTGCAGCGGGTCTTTTAGTTTTTTTTATTCTTAGGGTTAGGTTTGCCTTTAGAATTTAACTTTACTTGCGCATTACTGTGCCTAGCGCAGTTAGCGGACATAATCCAAGCTCACTCACCCTTTTTTGTGCCTCTGCAAGCGCATCTTGGCTTTTGTTTTTTTTGTTCATCCATGGTGGGTTTTATGGAATGCGGTTGAATGATTCCTCCGTCAATCAGGATATTCTGGTGCTTGATGATTTGTCTCATCATGTCGACAGCCTTTTCTTTGTCTTTGAGCTGGATCTTGGCTGCAGTGATGTTCATGCAGTGGTCAGCTTCAGAGTGGTAGAGCGGCACAGTGGACATCGGTGCTTCCGTGATCATGGCTTTAGCAGCAGCGCGGAACTGGGTACTTGCAAATGGTCATGAAGTGGATCGTTCCCCGTCAAAGAGCGAGCATTCAGATTGGGTTGAAATTTGTTCTTAAATTCGGCCATCTCTTGATTAGCTTAGTCCATCTTCATTCTCAGAATCCATATCAGCAGAGAGATCCATGTTCACTCAATGATTCTCAATTTTCGATATCCGCAGAAATTCAGTAAAATTTTTATATTTGTATTCTTCATGATTTAATCATTTATGTAACAATAATTTGTCAAAAATTAGAAAAGAAATAGATGGGATTTTATTAACAGTGAATTAATCAATGAACACTTATGTAATATGTATATATATATATAAACACAATTCACTACAGGGAGCTGATCCATCATTCTGTCCTGATGCATTTAGTCATCTACGTAAACCCGTGATTATACGGCAATATGGGGCATTTCTCAAATTCACCTATAAAGTAAAAATAAGAAAAATCCGGACAAGTTTTATATTTGTATTCTTCATAGTACAATCGTTTATGTAACAGTAATTTTATAAAAAATGTAGAAAAGAACATCCACATCTATTTATTAATAGTGAATTATTAAATAAACACCTCAGGATATATATGTATAACAGAATGCACTATGGTGATCTGATCCATCACTGTCCGCTTGAGTTTAGTCATCTACGTAACCTGTTGTTATACTCCATCATGGGACATTTCTCAAATTCACCTATAAAATAAAAAATCCGACAAGTTTTATATTTGTATTCTTCATAATACATAATGGTGATCTGATCCATCACTGTCCGCTTGAGTTTAGTCATCTACGTAACCTGTTGTTATACTCCATCATGGGACATTTCTCAAATTCACCTATAAAATAAAAAAATCCGGACAAGTTTTATATTTGTATTCTTCATAATACAATCGTTTATGTAACAGTAATTTTATAAAAACGTAGAAAAGAACATCCACATCTATTTATTAATAGTGAATTAATAAATAAACACCATAGGATATATATATATATATATATGTATAACAGAATGCACTATGGAGATCTGATCCATCATTCTGTTCTGATGCATTTAGTCGTCTACGTACGCCAATATGGAGCATAAATTTCCTGTGATAAACGATTAAAATCCAATCTTCTATATTTATTAGCTATTAAAATTTGATAGTTGCTATTCTATTACATCATCCCAGCTCGTCGTTTTCGAAATCCAATAATGGCGCGGTTTCGAAAGTACCGTGTGATAGGGGATGCGGTATCGAAAAATTATTTTTAAAATGCGATTGTAAATCAGCGACATCTGATAAGCGCATGCGCAGTGGCATCATACGATTCATGGCAGAAAAATGAAAGCTCGGAATTTCCGTTATGCAAAAATTCTTAACTCTGTCTAGAAAAAATGTGTCTGAAGGAATCGTTGAAAGTATAATTTTTTCGAATATGGGAGCACTTCCTAGAAAAACTTAGATAATATTTGAATCATACAAATTAATCAATTGTGTTGACAATCATTAAATACGAGCCTTTGATTAATGATGCATATGCACATGAAATTTAGTTAATTTATATATTTTCGTCAACCGCATAGATACACAGATAACATATATAGTGGAGCTGAAAGTGAATAAATTATAGTTTAAAAACATTAAAATAATGTTGCTATAAAAACAAAATATATAAAAAATTGCTATAAAACAACCGTCCTTAATATGTACAGATGTGTTAACAGTTGCATCTCGATTTAGAAAACATATTCAAAGATTTGTTGCCAATATAAACAGCGAGACATAGTGGTGTAACTTTATTTGCGAACAAGGACTATTTCGTAATCGAACCATTTCATCTAATGCTTCACTGTTACATGGGGGTCTTCCTGTTAATTTTGAGCAATCAAGTTCTTCAATTCGAATATCTTCCAAGGATCTTCCACGACTAAGCGCTACATAAGCTTGTCCAGCAGCAAACAATCTTGAGCCTAAATAATTACCGCATGATCAACTGTACAACTTTGCATCTTGTGGACGGTCGATGCCCAACTCAGGATTCATGGCAACATTCGTCTCTCAGCAGTTCCATAGCTGTATTTTTTCTGGGAACTGTATCGATATTGGTTTAATCATGTGAACACCATCTGAACCGAAATCGATACGGACTGACGGAATGTCTTCAACATATACTTGGCCCCTGCGAAAATTTGGCCAGATAATTTCTGCAATAAAACCCATGTTACCATTTACTAAACTTTTTGACACGTAAATGTTCGACCTTAACATTACTTTAGCTAATACGAATATTTTCAATACTTTGGGAAGACCTGTTTTATTGATATCATTGGGTACCTATTAGGTCCTTATTACCTAAATTTCTTTTAGCATCAATGAGTTGGTCTTGTGCTTTTATTGTATAAATAACTCTCCCTTTATCCTCAAAACTCTGGTGAACTTTTCGTTATGTCTAGCAACTTGCTCGTTTATTGATAGACCCTTAATGCTTCCTCAATCGAGAACTCATTATATGTATCTGTTGACACTTTTCCGAGAAGAATTTCAAAATGCCCAGACGTCAATTCTCCAAATCTTAGGGCGTTAAGCCACATCTATCAATGTCGTGTCTCCTTGTTGGCACATGTTTGGTTTGAGTTCAACCAGACGGAATTTCCGCCACAAATGTGTAGCAGGCTTCATGTGTTCTGGTTGTTGGAAAACTTGATGTCCTCGAACAGGTAATAACTCCATTAGATCACCAAAGAGCCCAAATGCTCGCAATATAATTTGGCCGTGAGATGGATTGTCTCTTACGAGGTCCATCAAACACTGGAAAATCTCTGTCAACGAACACCCGAGGAGGCCATGACAGGTGCAGAGCTATTTGTGGTAGCAGCAGACAGCGGCTCCCTAACTATGATTGGCTGAGGGCGGGGCCTACAGACTTTTTTTTCCTCGTTCCCCTGGTGGAGAACTTTGGAATAAGCCATAGTAGGCTGAACAGTTCGACTAGTAAAGGTCGATGGCTGCTTCCTGGTAGGAACCTGTTGTTTAGGTTTGGTAGAGGTGGGGGATTGTTAACTTTATTTAAGTTAGGTTTTTTTTTTGTCCGGGCTTGGGCATCCGCGCCAGTTCGCGGCATGGGCTCCTCCACAATTTGCACATTTAAGTGGCTGGTCCAGCGGTAACGTACATTCTTTAGCCCTGTGAGGGCCAGCACACTTACACAACGTGTTGGAAGACGGCACACTTCCGACGAGTGGAAGTACCCCTGACAATTCCAACAAACAGATGGGCCTGGTTGCCCTCTGTAACTCTCAACACTAACTCTGAGACCGAGAAGAGTAGAGAGGCTATATATCTCCTCTGTTTTCGAGGATGGAGACAATTGAGCATATAAAAGGGGCATAGGTTCCCTGGTACGAAATTTAGTCATCCGAGCTAGTTTAATAAGGGGGAATTCCATAGCTCGGAGTTCGGTCTCAATATCCTCAACGGGAGTATGACCAGGGAGACCTCGGATCACGACTTTAATAGGTCGGTCCTTTTGAAGCATTAAAGACTTGAAAGGCGTCCCGTCGCTTTCAAGAATTTGGGCCAGTTTCCTGTATTCAGGTTCGTTATCAACGGTAATTCGCAAGAATTGACCAGACAACTTAGCCTGGATACTGGGAATCTGCACGCGCAGTTGATTTAAAGTGTTCCACCACTTGCCCTTCGCGGACACAAAGAATGGTGGAATTCTATTAACCCTCTTAAATTGTGGAGGAGCCACAGTTTGGTCGGCAGCCAACGTTTTGTTAGGGGGTTAGTAAGAGGGGTAAATGCAGCCATATTTACCCGTTTTCTATCCTTCTTAGTAGTGACGGTGGAAACCATCTGAGTCCGGAGTTGGAGAGGCGGGTGCCTTCCTTTTGGTGGCAGGAGCGGTGCCCTGTGGTGATTGAGGCAGGGCAGGAGGTGCGGTGATGACGGCAGCGGCAGCTGCTTGCTGGGCTTCGGCGAACTGTTGGGCCTCGGCCGCAGTCTTATCACGAAGCTCTTTCGCCATTTTCATTTCGGCGAGCTCCTTCTTGGTTGGCAGGTGTGAGGCAGGGATGCCGGTATAAGTGCAAATAGCACGAATCCTCCTGGAGCACTCCTCGATAGTCAACGAGGCTTTTTCCCAGGTGGGAGATTTGATATTATTTGCAGCGCTCTGGTGCTTCTGCACCTTGGTCATGAGAGCCGCTGCCTCCTTCAGCAAAAAACCTCGAAGTAGAGCAAGTGCCCGGAGTCGGGTCAGAAAGTCTCTTTGGTGCAGGATGGTCAAATAGAAAGTCATTGCAGCTCAGCTGCTCGGCCGTCACCATTTGAGAGGTATCCATCTTTGTTTCCGCAGAGGTGATAGTCCTGGGGAAGGCCCTGTTCATGAAGTGGAGGGCTTTCTGGTGATAAAGTTTCAACGGCCGGCGGGCCGGAAGAAGCTTGGCTCATTATTGAATTAAATAAATTATTGAAAAATTAAAGTTCAAAAATAAGAAGCAGTTTGACAGTAGCACAAAAAACAAAACACAAAAAGTCTCTTCCTCAGCTTGAGGCAAAACCGTTCACGCACACAGCAAAATCCGAGAGGTCAGGAGCGAGTGCGAACACGTCTACTCCGTTTGAAGTCTCAAGACCGAATCCTAACGATTGTAATAACGGCCTGAAGGCCAATTGGCTAGCGCTTTGGCCTTTTGTTACCACAGGATTCAGATTCGTTTCCTGAAGGTAGTATGAATGATTGTTAGTGGTTCCACGTTTAACTGTAGGCCCCGGTCTAATTAGTCCCGAAAGTGTGCACAAACTGACCCTAGAGCGGCAAACTAAACTAAAAGCTACTGGTTGTGTGAGAAAGTAAACATAAGTTTTAAAAGTTTTGTTTGGTTTGTCGTTCTACGGTCAGCTCAAACCTCTACAGGACATTTCAGTGTCAATTCTTAGAAATGTTTTGCATACTAGGGTGAGCGACATACAATTATTTCCTTTTTTTAAGTGATTATAATATTAATTGTAAAAATATCTTTAACATCGTAATTTTTCCTTGTACAAGAATTATTTTCTTTCTAAAATCTATCCCACCATTTACACAAATTTACTTTGACGCGCTTGAATTACCACATCTCATATATATCTTTGATTGTGAAAATAAGACATGAGGTTTTGTTTGTACACAGTTTGGGCCAAGTAGACCAGGACCTACAGTTTAACGGGGATTCGAACCACTCCAAATATCCATGCCCCCGCCAGGATTCGATTTCGCATTTAAAGGTTCAACCTGAAGCCTCTGGTACCAAAGGCATTAGGAATGAGGAGTCGATCAAAATTAATATCTGCTCATTAATAAAAATATATTAATTTTCCATAAAAAGTAACGCTGACCCTTGCATAACATAAAGGTCAAACTTTTCAATGAAAGTTATTCACAGACGGGAATGCGGAAACAGATACTCTCAGCAATTGGGAAAAACAAATCAAATATAAAATGTCACTTGAAAATATTTGTGGTAGTTCAGAGGAAAACCTGGTTTCCCCCATACAAATATGCTTTGAAGGTCATGATGATTAGAGTTTTGTATTTTTGAACAGAGAGCTCTCTTCAAAATCTGACAGTAGAGCTTACTTGAAGGATTCACTATGTTTACGACATATATGAGTATGTTATATCTAAAAACCGTAAGTCCCTTTTGACGAAATGGTGGGTGTAAATTATTTTCTGTGGGGTTATCGTATTTTCAGCTTAGAAGTTGAATCCTTCCCCAAATCTATAATTCTATGTCTTTAAATGTGTTACATATTGTCTCTTGTTAATTGCATGTGCATGTGAAGTTTGTGAGCGTGTAAATAAATCTGTGTGTTCTTCAAACTGTGTCTCATGTTTAACGGACCTACACACAACATTTATACATTAAATATAAAAAAAATTAGAGTATTTTAATGAATTGTTCTCAAATTAGGGGTTAAACGATTTTAATGAAAAAAAATCTTTAAAAATCCTTATTTATCAAAATATATACAATAGTCACTATTCATCTGACGACATGCAAAATATTTTATAACGTAAGGTGATTGACAGTGAAAATTTTATATATTTTTCTATACTTTTATTGGATATACATAAACATTAGTTTATACATACATAAATTTATATATACATTGGATAATTTTATACAAATAAAGTAATCTTTTCTGAAAGTCGATAACTTTTAAATATTGTTTAAAAATTATCTTCTAACAGTCGATAAATATAGAAATATTTTACGATTACCTTTAAACAATACTTCAATAATAGTATTAAATAAGTAATAAATGTATATTGTTCAATCAAACTTAACCATCGGATAGATGAAAAAAATAATTACGTATGTATTTGCTTAGTAAGAAATATTTTGCTCATTTTATTTTTATTCAAAATCATGCAAACTTATGGGACATAACAAAAAAATATAACACAGCAGTAATCCAATTAATACTTTTATAATTTGTATTGTGTCGCTTTAAAAAATTCCTTTTTTTCGAAGAAATCCGCGTGTCTGTGATGGAACATTTCCATCAAATTCCTTTATCAATTTTTTGTTATTTTTAACAAGCCATTAAAATACAATTAATCAACTTTTTCTGTAGTTTCATTGATAAAATTTTATCTTGAAAAATTCCAAAACAAAAGAGCTCAAGTCTCATCATCAGAAACAAAGGGGAAAAAGCTATTATCTCACATCTCATCTTGGGTATTCCTAAAACATGTCAGTGCAGACTTTGTGGAAAACATCAAATCACAGTAATTTCTGTCTCGTGTTTCGAAAGAGATTTTCAATTTTCTGACAACATAAGCCTCTTCGATACTTTTGTGATTCTCAGACTTATATACTATAGTCCGTCAATTAAGAATTTTTCTTTTACTGGAACATTTCTGAAAAGAGTGATGCCAGTCTTTATTTGGAAAAAAAGGAGACAATTATCGTCTGCTTTTGTCAGACGATTTCTCTTTCAAGATTTGGTAACAGCAGGTGTCCTTTTTTTCCATTTTTTTTTTCAATGAAAACAAATCTCATCACCCCCACCCCCTTGATTAAGTTTTTCGGTTTGTTCTGTTTATGTGATGAATATAACAAACGTAAACCTTTTGTATATTTTAATTTTGTATATTTTTTTCCTTTTCATCTCGTAATAATGGTAGCTTCTTAATTTCAGAATTTTTGAGGAATTTTTAGGATTATTTAGAAGGACTAAAATGTATGTAAAAATTTTAACAAGATTTCATTTCCTATCCACCTAATTATCTACCACTATGTCAATTGTTCTGAAGAACTCAAATTATAGCGTTAGTACAGCATTTTATGGATTTTGGAATTAAATCTTTTACACAGTTTGTTTTTTATACTGTAAGTATTTTTTTTTTTTGTATGTGTTTATATATAGTAATGATTAAAATTTATTTAAAAAAACTTATGATTTATTTAAAAACATGGCATTTGGAAACATTTCAAATAGAGTATGAAATACATTACTATAATATTTTTAAATAGGACTGTAATGAGTAAAACAAATGTGAAAGTAATAACGAAGACACAGAGGAAAAAAATAAATAATCCGACTTGTCAACTCAAACCTTTCCTCCAGTTTTATGTTAATTTCCGGCATGATTAATGAAAGTAGCATCACAGAACTTTTTAAAATCACAGACTGACACCCACTCATTGCAGTGAACCTCCTTCGCAACTGCCCTTATTAAGAAAAAAAAAAAAAAAAATGAAGAAAAAGGTTTGCAAAAGGACTTCGTTAAGGGCGCGATTTTAATGGCTTCATTCCTCACCTGATGTTCTGCCGGTAAACAAACTCTCACGTGTTGAACCGCATTAGCATGTGAGACAAGAACATGATACTTGCTCGATATCGTTCAAAATTCGTGAAAACAGAGACAGAAAAATTTTTTTAGTGAACTTCTAAAATAAATTCAGGAATTCTAATATATTTATTAACATTTATCATTTTAAAGATGCTTGAAAAATTACTTTTTCTCGACCAATATCTCCAATAGAATTATTTATGTTTGCCAGTGTTATTAAAGGGGTCTGATGACCGAGTGGCTAGCTTTCGGGGCCATAGGTTTCGGATTCGAATCTCTTGGTGCCATGGATGTTTGTAATGGTTCGAAATCCCCTTTAAGCCATATTTTCCGGTCACATACGACTTAAGTGAGTCACGGAGCCAAGTCAGACTTCTACCTACGGGTGCTTCATCACAACAGAAGCTGCCCCCTTTATCTTCAACCATGAGTTCATACGGGTTCGTGGATTTGGTCTAGATTACTACCAAGAGGGATAAGAAACAATAAAAAATTAATGCGAGCAGGGAAAAAAGCTGAAGGACGATATAACGCCAAATCCCAGTTAGAAAAGGATAGGAGACGTTTGCTCCAATTTCTAGTTTGAAGCGTTCCATTATATTACTACTGTATGCCAAAATCGATTTATCTAAATGAGTAATTTTGTCGGTAAATGAAACTTGGGAAACATTTTCGTGCTTTGCGTTTCCCTTACTGAAACAAACTTGCTTAAAGTACTTTCGAAAGGAAGTCTCCCAACTTACAGTGGATGTGTTGTATAAATGTGGACAGTCTCTCTTCATCATCGATGCAACAGACCCATGGGGGACCAAGTCCATCAGCCTACTGGCATATTTCGCGACAGGAGGTTTTCTTTTTACGGGTTAGGGTTGTCAACCCTATCCCTATAATCATATTAGACCGAGACCTATGGTTTAAAGTGGATTCCGAAACACTACAAAAATCCATCGCACCGCCGGGACTCGAATCCTGTGGCATGTTAGTCACTCTGCCATCAGGCCCCTGGACCGGCTCTGCAGTTTGAAAATCGCTACATTAAAAAAATAAAAGCAACAACAAAAATAGAAAGGAACAACAAAAAAAAAAACACCCAAAAGAAATGCATTTAACAAATAAAAATATTATTCCCATTGAGTAAGATGAGAAATTGTTTTTTTATCAACTCGACAATTTATTTTTTAAATGGTCAAGATTAAGCCTCTGGTTTTGCCTCTTTGTTTAAAAAAAAACACAATTAAGATATCCTCATTACACTGGAAGAAGTAATTATTTTAAACATTCTCAAAGCTATTAAATAATATTGTATTGCGCTGTTCTAATGCAGCTGGTAATACAGAGACAGTTACTCTTTATGTCATAAGCAAGGGCTGCACCGCTGTTACTCATTTAGCACTACACAGGAGAGAGGTACAGCTTGAAGATATGCTATGGACATGAGTAACACTACATCCACAACGCTGTACTAGACAGGGACCTACGGTTTAAAGTGAATTCTAAACCACTACAAACATCCATGATATCACAATAAAAAATAAAAGCAACAACAAAAAAAGAAACGAAAAATAAAAAAATTCCAAAAGAAGTACATTTAACAAATGGTAAAAAATATCATTCACACTGAGTGAGATGAGAAACTAATGTTTATCTACTCGAGAATTTATAAAATGGTCAAGATTAAACACCGTGAAAGGGCCTCTTCTTTTAAAAAAAAAAAAAACCGGAATTTTCCTCATCACATCTTAAATTGAAAAACATTTCATTCTCAAACAAAATATCATCTCCAAATAAAACAATATAAAAAAAAAAATTTTTTTTTTTAAGTTAATTCCTACTTTTTTTCACTCTATTGCAGAGAGTCCTTTATAAATAATTTTCATTAATTTTTTTTATCTGGCGCCATCTATTGGTAGATACATGCAACTAAAATCGAAAAAAAAAACTTAAAATGAATTAATTAAATTTAATTACTGAATTAATATTTGAAAAACTGTATTAACATCCAGTGTCATCCACTACAAGTTCGAAAAAATGTATTTGAAGTTGAGTGGATGAATAAAAAGTATTTTATGAACGATTGAAAATTTGAACGAGATATATATAGGGAGAATGTGAACTAATAGAAGGAATTGACAAAAATGAAGCATAAGCAAAGTCAAGAATCATAAACTGTCTCAAATTCTCACCCATCCAGACACAATGCGTGACGAAACGATCCCTGATGGCGCACCGGAGACACCAAATGCAGCTTAAATCACGCCTAATACAAATAAAGGACATTAAGAGAATCTCTTCTCTGCACCATAAACGTCCGAGTACCTTCTTCCAGCCGCAACAAGTACCATCCAATAATGCACTGATATCACCAGGCTAAAAAAAAGAAAGAGTCTGCTCAGTTATGGAATGTTACGTTTTAGGATGATGGGTTTCTCTTCTATAATCTGTTCTCTGAGATTGTCTTTTAGGCCGGTAGGTGTCGCTCCAGCATGGTTTATGCCGAAATATGTCTCCTTTGGGTGTGATGGAGTGCAAATGGAGATTGCGAATATTTCCTTGTAAAGCTCGCGTTTCGTTCCTGGGTGCTAGTTTTGGAAATATTACATTCACATAGTAGCGAACAGTGTTTTATTTGTTTACTTTTTTGTCGGAAATCATGTCTCTCTGCAATTTATTCGGTGCATTCGTAAGTAATACAAATATTTTACTACAGGGTGATTATAATTAAAGTCCCACTTTTAAAATGTTCTAAGAGAAGAACCAGTCTTCACAATGAGTTCACATTTGTACTGAAGATACTTGAAGAACAGGGAAACGGTACGGCATCAAAAACGTGGCAAAATGCATTAATTAATGGCGCTGTAAGAGGTATAAAGAAAAAGAATTCGGCTGGCTGTGGTATTTTGAATCGAAATGACAACGTATTTGGCATGAGGTGCACATTAAACCAACTGTAGTGGTCACTGTGCTTGATTGTTTCGGTTTTTTGACGGAAAAAATGTCTCTCAAGTCATTCAACAGTTGTGACACTGTTAGTGGAAAGCTCATACACCACGACAAGGTCATACCATATTGGATGGGAAAAAATCGGTGGAACATTTTCTGGAACTCTTTTTGATGCCATACCGTTTCCCCTTTCTTTTTCAGTTGAAATTTGAACTCATTGTGATGAGTGGTTCTTTTATTACAGCATTTTTGGAAATTTAAATTTTCCTGTAATTTTATAAAATTATTTATAAAAATAAATATTTTTTTAAAAATAATTTGAAATATTATTTTTTTTTTTTCTTTTTACTTACTTTTTATTTATTTTTGGACTGTTTTCGTTTAGATACTCTCAAGCACTTTCTACTGTGCCCGTTTCACTTCATTCAATTCCTGCTATTAGCTCACACTCTCCCTATATATATCTCGTTCAAATTTTCAATCGTTCATAAAATACTTTTTATTCGGCCACTCAAGTTCAAATACATTTGTTTTTTAATATTTAGTGGATGCCACGTGATGTTAATATAGTTTTTTCAAATATTAATTCAGTAATTAAATTTAATTAATTAATTTTAGTTTTTTTTTTTTAGATTTAAGTTGCATATATCTACCCATAGATGGCGCCTGATAAACTTAAAAAAATGAATGAAAATTATTTATAAAGAATTTTCTGCAATAGAGTGAAAAAAAAAGTAGGAATTGACTTTAATTTTTTTTTTATTTATTAATTGTTTTCAAATTTACTTTATTAAATAAATTTTTATCCTTATTTTTGAAGAACGTGACAAAAGATTTTAATAAGTAGTAAATATTCAAAATTTCACTGAATTCGTTTAGATATTTATATAATTGATTGGTCATGCATATTTTACAATATTACCCTTTTCGCATATATATTAGTTTTTACAGTTGAAAATAGTTGTCAGCCAAAATATACGTTACCAACTTAGATACATTGTTTAACACATTTTAGAATTAAACAATAAATAATCATATAACTTTATAATTCCTGTAACCATAGGATCTGTTTCGAATGAAGAATCATGCTAAATTTCAGATAATGTTAGTTGTAAATTAAAAAAAAAGAAAATCAACATCAATCGATAGAGGTGATATAAGCAAGTGAAATTAACTTTCACGAGTCTTAAAATTCAAAAACATCCTTCAGAAATCATACTATTATAATTGAGTTTGCATTTGAATTTGATTTGCATATACTGAAAATTTCAATTCCGATATATTACGTAATTTTTAACCCACTTAAAATGAGGTGCATTCACTTTTCAAACTGTTTTCGTCGAAATAATGATTTTCTATTGTTCCATGATAAATAACAATGAAACAACGTAACGTTTGGCTTGAAGTTTAAAATTAAATTAACTAATATAATTTGTAAAGTTATCTGAAATATGAATGTCTTTTATACATTGAGAATCATTTAAAATTCAACAATCATAATTTTTTTGATTAAAAATGGCATTTTAGGACATCATTTCACATCGGGGCCAAATTTTTTAATGGTATATAATTTGAAATTTTAAAAATTCAGTTACAAATATACGTTACCAACTTAGCTACATTGTTTAACATATTGGGGAATCAAACAATATATAATCAAATAACTTTGGAATTCCAACATCCATAGATTTTGTTTTTAAGAAAGTATCACATTGAATTTCAGATAATGCTAACTGTAAATTAAAATAGAAAACCAACTTCAATCGAGAGAGATGAAATAACTAAGTGAAATTAATTTTTGCATGTCTTAAAATTCAAAAACATCCTTTGTTTGATCAGTTATTATAATATGATCATCCCTGCTTGATCAGATTATAATAACTGAGTTTGCATTTGAGATGCATAGTTGCATATCCTGAAAATTTCAATTCCGATAATTTTTGTAGTAATACCTGGCAGCATTCAAAATGAGATGCATTCTCTATTTGATTTGTTTTCGTCGAAATAATTATTCTTTTTTGTCATGACCGATTAAAAAAGGACCACACAACGTTTGACTTGAAGTTGAAATTAAATTAACTAATATAATTTGTAATATCAATTGAAGTGTGTATGACCTTTAACCGTTGAGAATCATTTAAAATTCCACAATCATAATTTTTTTCATTAAAAAAAGGCATTTTAGGACATCATTTCGCATTGGGGCCAAATTTGTAAAGCTGTATAATTAGAAATTTTAAAAATTCAGTTAAAAAATTTTATTGGATTTATATTGGAAAAATTAATTCTTTGGTTTTTAAGGGGATGAAGTCAAAGTATATTTAAAGATCATATTGCAGAAGATTTTCTAACCTATTTTTATTTTCCTTTCAAAAGGTAGTCGAGGTTTGGTTTGGATTGTCGCTCTACGGTCATTTTTGTTGCACACTTTGTGATAATTATATCGAGACCTATAGTTTAAGGTCGATTCCGAACCATTCACAAACATCCATGCCACCGCCAGGATTCCTGTGGTACCAAGAGCAAAAGTAGCCAGGATTTGGTTTGGTTTATCATTCTACGGTCATCTTGTGCACACTTTGGGCTAAACAGACAGGGACTTACAGTTTAATGTGGGTTTCGAAACACCAAAAACATCCATGCCACCGCAAGGATTCGACAAAAAGCCTTCATGTACCAACGGCCAGAGTGCCAGCCATTTGGTCATGGGCCGCAAGGTAGGCGAGAAGAATTGTTATGAAGATCTACCTCTGTTTAACCTGAACTATCAGTTTTATTATCAGTATCACAATTAAATTAACTAATATGATCTGAAATGTCAATTGAAATATGAATGTCCTCTATCTATTGAGAATCTTTCAAAATTCCAAAATCATTATTTTTTGATTAGAAAATGGCATTTTAGGCAATTTTGCATTGGGGCTAAATTTGTAATGGTGTATAATTAGAAATTTAAAAAAAATCAGCTACAAAATTTATATTGTAATTATAAAGGGAAAGTTATTGGATTTGTCATGAGATGAAGTCAAAATATCTGTAAAGACCATATTTCAGTGGATTTTTAAATGTATTTTTATTCTTCTTTCGGAGTTAGCCGAGTTTTGTTTTGGTTTGGTTTATCGCTCTACTGTCATTTTTTCATACTTTTTGCTAATTAGAGATTGACTGATTGTTTAATGTGGATTCTGAACCATTCACAAATATCCATGCCACCGCCAGGATTCGAAACTGAAGCCTGTGGCAGCCAAAGACCATATAATTTCATAAAACAAGATAATTTTCCATATTTCAATCTTTTATAAAAATCTAAAATTATTTCACTATCCTTGTTGCAAAATGAATAAATAAATAAATAACGTAAAAGAAGCATAACTTAACAAGTAATATAGAAAAAAATTGTTAAAGTCAATACTTACTTTTTAAGTTGAAATTTCCCACTTACATCTGGCGCCATCTATTGATAGATACATGCAACTTAAATCTAAAAAAAATAAAATTAATTAGTTAAATTTAATTAATGAATTATTATTTAAAAAAACTGTATTAACATCAAGTATCATCCGCTACAAGTTCAATAAAAATGTATTTGAACTTGAGTGGATGAATAAAAAGTATTTTATGAACGATTGAAAATTTGAACAAGATATATATAGGGAGAGTACGTACTAATAGTAGGAATTGAAAAAAAGAGGGAATTACAAGCAATCCGTTTTGTATGCCATATTCATATATTTATTCTAACGTAACCGAGTAACCTTAATATATACTATAAAAACTTTAAATAGCCTTACTTTTTTTAACTTTTAGTAAATTTTCTGCCATGAAAAAAATGAACCAGATTGTTTTCAATCATTTATAAAATTCTAGAATTATTTGAAGCAATAAAGAAAGGAAGTAAAAAGGTTACAAATAAATGAATAAAGTAAAATCAACATAACTTAAAGAGAGAATTGTAGGCAGTCGATGTTAGATGCCACATCGATATATTTATTGTAACATAACCGAGTAACTTTAATAAAAACTATAAAAACCATAATAAAAATTTTATATGGCTTTTTTTTTTTTTTTTTTTTTAACTTTAGCAAACTTTGAGCCATTTTCTTTATGTCCGTAAAACAATCTTCTTCCTGTTTCTATAAAACGGACTTCTGGTATCCAAAGATAATAAATAAAATATATAAGAGGAACTCGGTGCCATAGGTTTCGGATTCGAGTCCCGGCGGTACTATGAATGTTTGTAGTGGTTTGGCATGCAATTTAAACTTTAGGACCCGGTCTAATAGGATCGTAGAGCTTTGCGGAGGTAGTGTTACTCGCGTCCGTAGCATGTCTTCCAGCTGCACGTGCCTCCTGGATAGTGCTAAATGAGTAACAGCGGTGCAGCCCTTATTATTCTTAAATAATTCTTAATAAATTATTCTTAAAATAAATATGCTTATTTATTCAGTAAAATTTCGAGTGAGTTTAATTTTATGGTTAAATTAAGGTGATTTAAAGTGTTTGATTAAATTGTTTTAAAAGTTCGAAATGGTATTATACGAACATTTACATTCAATTTATCTATAATATTCATTAAAAACCACCAATTACAGATTTAGAGACACATTATAAGACTAAGTTCAAATAAACTAGCACAGACTGAAGAAATACATTTTCTGGCACAAATTTTTATTATGTAATCTTTCTCTGTTTATAGACATCCGGTAAAAACTTTACTGAACACCACTTTAAAATAAATTAAAATATGAAATTTTCAACAAGGAGATTCTTTAAAAATAAATTTAATTAAAAACTAGAAAAAGTTAAAAAAGAAATATAAGAAAATCATACATTTTACTAAATTGCTAGCAATCTAAAAGCAATTTATGTAACAAAAAATTTTTTTCAGAAAAGTCGTTTAAAATATTCTGATGGAATTAATTCCTATTCATTTAAAAAAAAAAAAAATGTTAATTAATTTTTAAAATCTGTTTTCAATCAAAACAATTTTTGATATCAATATATTATTAAAATATATTTTAAAATTATTATGTGTAGTTTCTATTAGTTGCATATAGATTATCACAATTAATATAGTTAAGTCAACAATTACAAATTTTCGATTTTAATGAAATTGTCGCTACAAATGAAATGAAATAATTTTATAGTTACGCTTGAACTGCTAGTAATTTTATTCTCTTACGTTTAAAAAGAATTTTATTTTGTATTTGATATGAAAGAAAATGTTAAACTGTACCATATTGTTCCTGCTTTAACAATTGTAAAGTAATAGACATATTTAAAATAAAGAAGTTTTGAAAAACAAATTTTCTCATTATTATAAATAGGTATATATTTAGAATTAGCGGTAGACATTAGTAAACATAATTTCAAAATGAAATTTAACAGATTAGAATTTCTTGCATTGTTATAAAAACTCGCGTATATCTGCAAACCGCCAAATGATACTCAGTAAATCGTATGTTGCGAATCAAATAAACACACTTTTTATACATCTAAAATTTTATTGGAGAAAAACAGTTATATAAATTATGACAAATACAAAATAAATATATACAATATTATAAAAAATTGATTATGATACAGTAAAACAATTTTGAGACAGTTGAACAACTCAAGTCAAATCTTAAAAATGCTTTAAAAACTATTTTTCAGTTTAAAACAATACCTATCTTGCATTAAATATAATGCTTGTCTTTTATTTAAAAAACACTATTTTTCTATCAATTGATCTTACATTTAATACAGTTGAACGTGCTTAAATACATTAACATTATTGTGCATAAAAATATTGTAAGGGACAGTAGCAAGGAATTACATTTTTATATTTTTAAAATCACAATGCATAATAAGTTTTGTCTTCTATTATTACTATGTTCATTTTGTTAGGAGTGATGTTTCCTCTGCGAGGGATGTTTGAGTAGCAGATGTGCTGGGCGTGTCCTCGGGAGTTGCAGATGTGCAGATGTGCAGATGTGCAGCGTGTCCTCTGGGAGCAGATGTGCACAGCGTGTCCTCTGAGTAGCAGATGTGGAGTTGCAGATGTGAGCGTGTCCTCCGGAGTTCTGCGTGACAAAAGTAGCAGATGAGTTTTTTCGAGTTTCTGAGTAGCAGATACAAGACGCTTATGTCTCATTCAAATAGTCACAAATTTGCCAGTTTGTTGCTTTTTCTCACAGTTACTGGCAGGTTTCTCAGTGATACAAGACTGGATATGTTCCTTAAAATAGTTTTTCAATTTGTATGTTTTCCCACAGTTCTTCACAAAGATAAGGCATTTCTCCGATATGAAATTTTTTGTGATCGTCCACATATTCCTCTCGAGTGAATATGAATGTTTTCCCACATTCTTCACATAAATAACTCACTTCCTTAGTGTGGATTTTTTCATGTCTTTTCAAATTGCTGATTTGATTGCATTTTTGCCACAAGTCTCACAAACAAAGGGTTTCACTCCTGTATGAATTATTTGATGTCTTCTCAAATTTCCCTTAGAAGAGAACGTCCTTTTACAATATTCGCACTGGTGACCATTTTTTTGGTGTTCTTTGGAGAAATGCTCTTTTAAATCTGTTTGAAGTTCGAATTGTTTCCCACACTTAAAGCACATGAATAATTCTTCGGATGGCGCTGTATCCGTAGAAGACATATTGGAGACTTTTCAACTACGATTAACTTAAAAATATATCAATTTAAAACAGTGTATGTCACATGCAGTTGTCACACTAAACTTTCAAACCTCTTGAGCAAATTTATACACAATCTGTCTTGTTCAACATTTTGTGTTGCCAATATTTTTTACATTAGTTCTTTTTAACTATTTTTTTTTTTCTTAACTAACAACGCACTATATCACAAACTTAATCATAGATTTGAAATCTAAAATCTTAAAATTTTTTCACAATTTTTTACAGGTTTTTGGGGGAATTTTAATAAAATTTGGTTTTCAAATAAGTAAATTCAAAAAGTCTTAAGTACTATCTACTTTTTCATGAACAAATATTAACCTAAGATTATCAAGTTTAAACATTCTATCGACTTTATAATTTAGTTAAAAGAAGCATAACTTTTTTAGGTTTCTTTTATACATTTTTTTGCAATGGGTAAATTATGAATGAGGTCAATGATACACAAGTCCTGTCTTATATTGAACTTTATGCGTTAATATTAACCCAAAACATAGTAGTAATACTATCCTCTCTACCAATGGTCTCCAAGATGCACCTGGAATCTCATATATTGGAATTTTAAGGCAGGAATTTTTATTTAGCAAGATCATTTCGATTCTATATGAGTATCTGAAAGAAGGTCTTTTATATTACGTACTTCATTTGGAATGCTTAAATCTAGCTCGTATAAAATCCTTCTGAATATTCAGCTGCATACCCAAGAAATTATCATTTAAAAATTGGAAATGAATTTTGATAGATATCACCAGCATATTGATTCTTCAAATTTAATTTTCTTTTTGAAAACAGGACTTTCCTGTCTTCTACGTGATTGTGCAGCAAAAATTAAAAATAAAAAAATATCAATAATTTCTCGTGTTCCAAAAAGAGTAAATAAATATTTAAATAAAAGTATATAAATTAATAAAATAAAATAAAAACACTACCTAAAATCCTAATAACAAATCACAGTTATTTTTCTATAAAAATAGTTAATGAAAAATAGTCCAGGATAAGCGTTAAAAACAGAATTCTGCTTCCTATCGAACCGATATTCATTAACCGACGTTTGGTTTTATTTGACTTTCTACAGTCATCTTGTGGTCATGAGAGCTAAACAGACCGGTACCTACAGTTTAAAGAGGATTCCGAACCACTAAGAAAAATTTCATGCCACCGGCAGAATTCTAACCTGGAGCCTGTGGTGCGAAAGGCCAGAGCGCTAACCAATTGCCCATCAGGCCTCTCACTAACCGAGGAAATACATTTAATGCATTTAATCCCTTTAATATTTTCGAGGCTTGAATGGCCGAGTGGCTAGCGCTCTGGCGCTTGGTACCACAGGTTTCGGTTCGAGTCCCAGTGGGACCAGTGATGTTTATAGTGGTTCGAATTCCCTTTAAATCGCAAACCCGATCTATCAGGATCGTAGAGTATTGCGGGACTAGTGTTACTTCGCGTCCGTAGCATATCTTCAAGCTACACGCAGCTCCTGGATAGTGCTAAGTGTGTAACGTCGGTGCAGTTCTTACCTTAAGGCATCAAAGACAATTGTCTAAATGTTTGCTAATTGCATTGAGAACAATATATATGCATTCCGTACTTCGTTTGGAAAACTTAACTGTCTCTCATATAAAATTGTTTTGATTTTTCATCTGCATACGCCAGATGTAAGGATTTATTAATATAAATCAATTTTGATGGATATCACGAGCATTCTGATTCTTCAAATTTACTTTTTCTGTTTGAAAACAGGACTTGCTTTTTCTACAAAATTAATTAGCAAAAATGAAACCTCAATTATTTCTAGTTTTAAAAAAGAGTAAAATATGCATTAGAAAAAAAAAAAAAAAAATTAAATAAACACTATGCAAAGTCCTGATAACAAAGTCACAGTTGTTTAGTTAGATAAAAGTTATTATTAACCATATTTTTTATTTGTCTTGGGTTATGCTTGGTTTCTTGGGTTACCATTATGCTAGATACTGTTACTGTTGGAAAAATATTTTTTTATTAATAGTGCAAATATTTAAAATGTCCCACCATTTATTATCTTGTTGAAATATGAATTCATTCTGCAAGAAATGAAGTGGTGGAAATAATATTTTGATTGCAGTCTACGCTCTGCTATTCTATATTAAAGTAAAGAATGGCAAACAAGGCGTCCCACTTTCTGGTGCAATACGCATCACATCATGGCACCATGCATCCGAGCTTTGTGCCAACTCTCATTGGGTAAAAACCCACTGTTGTCCTTTGTAAATTTAGTGATGTCCACACTGGCTGTTGTACATATAATTCAATTAATGCACTATATAATGGTATTTTACAAAAACTCACTAAATTTCCATATATATTTTTTTTTTCTTTTGAATTCGTTTTCTTAAATTTCAAAACATAAAAATTGATATGCATTCATTTTAATTTTATTTCTTCTCTGTAAAAGAAAATAGTAGCAGTGAGTATTCTCATCCTATAATTTAATGGGACAAGCAGGAAAACATAAATATAATAAACGAAAAAAATGACATTAAAAAAAAATTTATTCAATACATAATCTATGAAAAATACGCATTTCTAAGTATATTTTTTAAATTTAAAAAGGTTCCTTTATATGGAAGAATTAAAAGAAAAATTCCAATATGTAAATACTGAGGAAATATATTTCAGAAAATATTATGCCCCATATAAACAAGAATAAAAAAAAATTTAATTTCATGAATAATTGACAATTATTTAAAAAAACCAGAAAATTATGCATAAAAAAAAGCTTTATTATTTTAGAATTTTACAAAGTTCATGATAATCAGATTAAAAAACTGCGATAGTTATTAAAGCTTCAGTTTTTTTTTTTTTTTTTTACAAAAGCTTAAATTATGATGTGTCTGTAATTTGTTTAACGAATAATTAATAGACTGTTCCTGTCATGACCTTCGAAACACAAAATTTGTTAATTCATATGCAATGTTTCTTTTACCATAAGAAATTGCATTTAATCGAGAGAACGAAAAAAAGTTTTTTTTTTTTTTTTTTTTTTTTTTTTCCAATGGCAGATTATGAACAATTACAGCAAAAAAAGAACACGGAAAAAAAAAAACAAATAACAACAAAATAATTCAACAAAACATGCTGAAACAGAGTTCATTAATCTAACAATAATGCCAATTCATTCTATCAGTACAAAAATAATTAATTTTGCAAGCGTTTCTTTTACGACTATAAGCATTGCAAATTTGTAAAATAAACCTCAAATTGGTTTTGGATTCAAATTTGGTAAGGGAATAGGTAAAAATTATTATTAATTATTTAATGTGAAAAAATGAAATCCACGCAATTTTGTTTGAAGGAGATTAGTACTAATAATAAATATGATTATTGAAACCTGTATTTCAAATGAACGATCGGTGGGCCACTTTGTTGCATATAATAAACTGTCAAATAATATTAAATGTCTTAAACATAAAGGAAAACAATTTTCTTCAAAAAAAAATTTTCCATTGTGGAACATTGTACGTAACGTATATCCCAAGAGAATAAATTTTATTAATTGACATGCGGCAACAAATGAAAATATTGACAATATTTAGCGCACAATTTTCAATTATAAAGCAGAGTTTTCAATGTGATACCGTCTTACATGATTTTTGCAATACATTTACAATTTATATTAACTAGTCTTGTATTAAATATTCTTAATTATTTTTTTTTATATTATAAAACATTTTTATATTAAGTATTTCTGTATTTAAAGTATTCAAACCTATTGATAATGTTTACTAAGATTTTCTTTTGAAAATTGAATTTAAAACTACTGCTAAATTTAAACAAAGAAAATTTTTAGACTCTATTTTAGGGAATCTGTGCAGTGTAATATAGAAATATATAATAAATCTAGTTTACGAAAACTTTCTTATTTAAATAAGTTTAATCATGTTTGAACTAATAATAAATTACGCTTTTCTTAGAAAGTGAATTTTTTTAATACATTAAAAACCAATTTTAAAAACAACAGAAATCTTAAAATAAAAACAACATATTTTAGAAAGTATAATATAATATTTTTATTTATGCACTAAAATCTAAACTACATATACCAAACGTTTTAAACTATCCACATTAATAATACAAACAAATATTACAAAACATTTATATACGTGTACAAAATAAAATATTAGAAGATACTTAAATACCTATACAAACTAAATTTTTAGTTTGTATATAGTACAGTTTGGTAAAAACACAAGTATTCTTTTAAAATATTTAAAATTTAACTGCAAATTTAATTTGAATTATATATGAAAAATGTAATAATTTGTATGCATGGATGCTTGTAAACTAGAAACATATCTTTTAAACAAACAGCATTACTGACACAAACAAATATTCTAAAATATTTTATATACGTATAAAACACAAACATTAAAAGT